>JAQFZJ010001408.1:0-10704 GCA_034695645.1 Folsomia fimetaria
ACGGTACCACAGGACAGCAAAGAATGGATGACGGAAAGAATAGCATACCTACCAATCTGCTGTTACATCGGATGTCATAGGACCTTGTATGCATTCATGAAGTACAACTCTCGACTCATCGGTAAAAAAGGGGTGAGATTGGTGTTAATTTTACGTAATGCTTTTACAAATTCATTACATAATTGTTATTGTATAGGGGGGTGCATTAATATTATCATCTTCGGAAACGATTGGGCTGACTCTCCATAATAACAACTCTATCCAGAAATATATTGTAAGATAATTCATATTACACTGGTTTAAAATTGTTACGTTCTTAATATTACTTTACGTTAATTTATATTATTTAAATGTTTTCCAGTCTATGATTGAGGGTCAAGAAGAATGTGTCAATGTCTCAGGACACCGAGTTTGGAATGGAGCAGTCATGATGGATAAATCACAACTACTTAATGAAGTAGTGCTTACTTCATCAAATGAATTTGGAATTCCGGAAGGAAAATTTGTTTTTGCAAGTTTCAACGCAACCCTGAAATATACGCCTTCCTTGTTCCGTATTTGGATAGAGGTATTAAATTATGCCTTTGTTATGCTATAAAGAATGCAATTCACGTATTCATTTAATTTTACATAGATTCTCAAAGAAATTCCCGATTCAATCTTGTGGCTGTCTTTCAACGATAGTCATCAAACATTCCAACAAAATTTATTGAACGAAGCTGGCCCCGAATTTAAGGATAGATTAATATTCACACCTTCTGTTCCAAAAGAAGATCATGTTCGACGTGGACTTTTGGTGGACCTGTTTCTGGACCCGTGGATATGCAATGGACACACGACCACTTTGGACGCGTTATGGTCTGGTACTCCAGTTCTCACCCTTACCGGCAACAATTATCATAGTAGAGTTGCAACTTCTATTCTGTATGTCCTCCAACTCCCCGTTCTGATTACATCAACGATGGAGGAATATAGAGATAGAGCTATCTACTTGGCGAGCAATCCACCTGCGTAATATTACACACAACTAAACTTTTTCTATTTTACGTTATTCACTGTATTCTTTTTACTGTGATTACAGACTGCGTCGTTTGAGAGAAAATATTGATCTTCGTAAAATGAATTCTCCCCTGTACGACGTGCGACAGTTCACATCTAACCTCGAAGATTTATATAGAAAAATGTGGGAGCGTTATCAATCTGGGGAAGTACCTGACCACATTCTCCCAGACAGAGATCATGAAGACTGGATGGTATGATTATATCATTGCAATAATCCAAAATCATTTATTTTACGACACTTATATTATTTTTGTAGACTGGAGCAGAATCAATTGATTTTTTGACACTGAAGCGGATGTGTGAAATTGATTTACAAGCTGGTGAAATAATAATAAGAGGGGGTTCAGTTAGAGTTGCGGAAGGGCTGAAGCGACTTGTTTCGGAGAGAACACCATCCCCTCCTGAACCATTAGCTGGTACATCGGAATCAATTCGCAATGAACTGAAACGTCCCAAGACCCTACAATTATTTAACAAGATTCTTGGAGGTAGTTAATAATCATAAATTTTACGTAAATCATCATACAAAATCTAATTCTAAAAATCATTTTAATTTAGAACCAAATGTGATTGACACTCCGACTCCAAGCCAAGAAACCATAACCCCTGTGACGTCAATTGTTGGAGGTTTTGGAAGATCACTGGTTGGACTGGGAGGTCCCGTAGAAACAGAGAAATTTCCGGGTCAACCAGGTCATCAATTCGAAAGAATGCAGATTTCGTTTTCTCCTCCTATTTCGTTACCTCTACCTAGTTATTGTATCGGACAACGGATAGTGAACTTGATTGCATTAGAGACCGCTATCACTAGAGTTTTGTCGTCATTAATGGAGCCTGAAAACATGCCGAACACATGCATGGGGGCTATACAAGCAAATCAGTTCATGCAGAGGTTGGAGGGTGAGACAAACATTGCATAATTTACAGCAGATAATTCAAATTTTGAGATATTTTTCCTAATGTAATTTGCGTGAAATTTGTAGAATACTTTGATGATGGTCTTCCTCGTATACCTCCTTCTTTTGAAGTTTGCCCGAATTTCTTCAGATCTCCACAAGGTCTTCTATGCCAGTCCAAGGAACAACTAAGTTGGCTCCTTCGTTTTTGGACACAAGATACAGGAGAACTGAAAGAACCTGCATTTGTGCAAGATGACATTAATGGTTTGAAATGGGATACAACTCGGCGTGGAACGAAAATGGTCTGCTATTTATGCCCACCACCATACCCGACCGGGAATCAAAGAATTACTGCAAACACCATCAATACTACTCACTTTATTGGAAACCATAGTGGTCAGTGGTATGAAGGTGCAGAAGTAAAATGTTCAGTCTGCGCCAAAGATCTGACGAGATTCTCCGATGACCTGAAGAGAGAACACATTGCTCATCATCAACCAATTCCTGTGACAAACGAAGACTATTATCGCTCTACCGAACCATGTATGGAATTCCCCGAGTTCACAGTGAACTTACATGGTATGTTACATGATTGAATTATCAAAAGTTAAATAAGCGTAAATTTGATTGTGATTTTAAATTTTTAGAATCTTTCCAACAAGCTGCGACTCGCTATATAAATGAAGCAGGAGAGAAGATCAGGAAGTTTACGAAAATCCAAAAATTGGCGACATTCACGTTGTGGCTTGCACCCGCTTGTCACCTGATTATTTCCCATCTGAAAGCGAATCCTTCCCTTATCTCTGGAACAAGCATGATCGGTTATCAATTTAAGGCACTCTTGCAATGTGAGCTTTTATTTTTATTTAATTAATTTACGTAAAATAATAAAATAAAATCTTCAACATAGGCCATCTTCGAACTATACCATGTCCAATCATTCGCGACATTACAAAGATGACCCCTAATGATAGAAAGGAGTACGCCACACAAATATTCAAGTTCCATAAGAAGGAGCATTTCTTTATGATGTTGAGGGGTTTTCCAACAAAGGATCAGATGGACGAAAGCAAATGGCAGACCACGCATAATGGTATCGAGAAAGTAAAGGATGCCCAATGCAAACTTTGTGGAGACACCCGTCCTTCTTCTATCGCATCTAACCGATACGGACCAATTTGGCAAAAAGACCATCTTTTGATCCACCCAATAAAACAAGACGCAGTTTGTGAGGTGTGTGGTTTTGTTTTTGTCGGAGGAACTGTTGAAGAGCTCACGCATAGACGTATAAATCATTTTGTTGAACATCAACATTTTTTCAACTGGGACGAGGTGATGTTATCATGGATTAATCGAAAGGAAACGCCAACGAAATACACTATCAAAACTCAACTCTCATAATTGTTGTAAAAAAAATGATGCTTATGAATGAAATATGTAAATTATTCTGTATATACATTACTTGGTACAAAATTAAATAATGTATAGTATTTATTACGGTTTAATGTCAATGTTTACTATTCGAAGTATATATCTATGTTATTAGGCAGAATGTCTTTGGGTTGAGGTGAATTTGACTGATGATCGGGTTTGAAGATTTTGTATTGAGGCTGGCTATCGTTGACATCAGAGGTGGCTGCAGTTGTTGTTGTAGAAGGTTCTTCTATTACTGGTTGTTCATTAATCTAATCCGAGAAATTAATTAAATGTTGTTTAGTTTAACAAAATTTACGTTCATCAGTATCTCTGTTTCAGTGCATAAGTTAAATGTTTTACAATAGTTACGTTGGAAAATGCAAATCCAACATCAATTTCATCTTGCACTTCCCAAAGGGTATCCTCTCTGTAAGCACGATGAATAAATGTTGGTTAATAAGTTTTAATTTCACGTAACTATTTAATACCAATAATAGTACCTCATGCATAAACAGAAAAACCAAAGTTGCGTACATCCTCTTTTCTTCATCGCTTCGAACCACGAGCAGTTTCTTAAAAGTTTAAATAATTATATTACGAAAATTAATCACAAATGTAAAAATTAATGCGGATGGAAACCTTACTCTAAAATAGTCGTTCTTGATTGAATAGCCAAATTCTTAAACTGGAAATATCTGGCATTGTGTAAATCTTTAATGAATTCGGTCCGAATTACGTTGTCCATGTTTTTAGGAAGCACTAGCACAGAGAAAATATTATTTGTGTCGAAAATTAATATGGCCTTATCCTCAAAGTTAGAAATTGATGCGGGATTATATTTTCGGAAAATACTGGAGGGTACTGCATACACAACCCCAAACAAATTAATGCATGCATTTTGGTTAGCTTGCTGGGAAATGCTATTAAAATTTGCGGTTTTTTGAATGATATTCATCTGCAATTACGTAGCAATTAAGAGTTATACTCAACTCCTGTAAAGAATATGAATTATAATTCAGAAAAGTAAAAACAAAACTTACTTTCTCCTGAACTTGTAAGTTTTTGGTTAGTTTTGTTAACTGTACAACTTCCAGTATGTGACAAGTTATCTCATTCGCGTCTGTCATAGGTTGCCATTTAAAAACGGCAACACATCTTCCTTGATTGTAGGTTTTTGGTGTCCCATAAACAGAAACATATGATCCAATTAAAGGGGGTGGCTGGTGGGAATCAAACGTCTGGAATATTGGTAAATGAATGTAAATTGAGACAAAATAACTTAAGAAAAATAGATTTATTCCTTACTATTTGTCGACACAAAATTGACCCAGTCTGGTCATCCACTGTGAAATCAAGCTCGTTTGATGATCTATTCACTTGTATAACGACTCCAAGAATTTTTATCTTTAATAGCAAATTAATAATTAAATAATTGTTCATTATCGCGAGAGTGGCCATTTTGCATTTATATTACCTACGTTTATGATTATACGATCGAACACTAGAATACCGTCGACGATAGACTCTTTTAACGCCTTAATTGTCGTTGGAGCTAATGAACAGCAATCTCGAGTCTCCGACATAATTATACCAACTATCGCGTTTGAATACCTAATTACTAAAGTTCAAGTGAGATTTATAAGTCTGTTTTATTCTTTTAAGGTTTTGTTTGGGAAGAGGTCCGTAATACTATTAATATGAGATTGTCTTTAATTCGTCGTAAATTGGTTTATATTTTATAAGTCCAACGGAAATTAAGACGCAGAATAGTATTAATAGGGAGATGGGATCAGTACCAGCTGGCTCCGGTACTTGTGTGCGGAACGTATTAATCATTCCCGTACTTACTACAATACAATGTGCAATCTCGTGAAATAATAGTAGTTAAATATTAGCTACAGCGAATTTACATTATCATCTGACGTCTCAATACCAACATATATATTTTGTAGTCAGTTCCAGAAATATAACGTTTATGTAAATTCATAAATTTCATCTGATTAGAAATAAGTTGCATCATTTCTTATATTAAAAGTTGTTAAACGGATGAGATGACCGAGTACCCTGATACTAAATTTGCGTCCAGTGGCGAAAGTTATCGAGGATTAATTGCTAGTTTCCTTGAGAAGGTAAGATTATGTCCGACTAATATACGTAAATTTCATTTAAAATAATAACCATTCAGGTATGATCATCCTAAAATGTTCTCTCTGTTGGACTGCTTTTCTTCTCTCGTATTAGAAGGATTTCAAATCTGCAGCTTTCTGGGCGAAACAAGTTATTCCAATTGGAAATTGTGCTGAGAAGGATGTTGAAACCTTGTTTTCTGCACGATACGATTGTGGAGAATTTTTGAAAGCAGCAAATTTACTGATCTCAGATAATTACGACAAGGTTGGATCATATTATGCAAATACATGCCAATTCTGTAATTCTCATTTGTAATATTTTTACTTTATTATAGAATAATCTCTCACGTCGTTGTCTCATCGCAAAATGTTTGTACAAAGCCGGTAAATTAAAGGAAGCTCTGGAGATGTTGGATATTATACCAAAATGCGCGGATGCGGTTGGCGTTTTGAACACAGCTACTCTCCCGAAGCACCATGATAAAACGGTAATATTGTATTGCATAAAATATGGCGCAAACATACATCCTTAAATATGAACTATTTAGGTTATTGGACAAATGTATTTGGTCAAAGGTAAAATTCTTGACGCTCTTGGACAGCATTTGGAAGCCATTAAGCAATATGGTCAGGCAATAGCGTATGATATCTATTGCTTTCAAGCGCTGGAATTATTATTACAAAAGAGCACATTTACTGCTACACAAGGTTACTGTTTCACGTCAATCTCCATTATTTCAAAATTTGTATTCGAATTTTGAAAGATTCTGTTTATTATAATGCACAGTGTCAACGTTAATTGGTGGTCTTCCCTTTGAAAAATTGTGTCGTAATGGTGATCACAAATTTGTCAAGGATTTATACATGTCTGCTATTTCAAACCACTTCAATCCTACACACAAATCAAATTTTCAAGTGGTCAGTTGGGTGGCAGGGACAATAGCCAAGCTGGATGATTGTGATCGACATAAACGAAAAATGCAGGATGTAGACGAAAATAATGCTGTAACAGAAGGGGCAAAGAAATGCCGAAAGAACAGTGAATATTTAGGAAAATCGTGCAGTTTACCTAGTGCAGAATCGGAGGATAACGATCTGAATGTCGCAGTTACGAAGACCCACTCACCACCGTCAATTGGTTTGCTACAATATGATCCTGAAATACAAGAACTTTCTCAAGATTGTGTGAACGATGACAATGACTTTGGGTTTGAGTAGTTGAGAAAGGTTTCGGACTTGTTTGAAAGTTTTGCAAATCTTTATTTATTTAATTTATTTTGCAACTTTATGATTTCGTAAATTAATTTTATTACAAACACACTAATGAATATAACACGTTGACATGTCATAAGATATTAATTGCATCGTACAATGCTGCTAAAAATTATTCTAATCTAAATACGTAAAATTGCATGCGTGCTGATATCCTAAGGTGCGCTTTATTATCGAACTTGACAATTTAGCAATACTTTTAAATCTGGCTACCTCTAATATATAGAAATCGTTTAATCGTAAATTATGTTGACAAGTTTTAAAAACTTGTAATAAAACAACGTGGATCATGCAAAATCTTTAATTCCATTTCACTCATACCCTTCTTCATAATTCAAATGACGTTTCACATCATCTACGTAGTCAAAAAAACTTTGGACTAGCCAAGGATATTTTTCGTTTGTTTCTCTAGCGTTAATATTATCAGTTTCAGCCGCTCCCACCCATTTCACGGTGAACATTACAGTGTCGTCAACGACAGGAGCACCTTCAATTACTGCAGGTTCCAACCCTCGAGCAAATCCAGTAACAAGCTTTGGTTGCAATTCCTAGAATAATCAAAACATAGGCGTAACATAATTTAAATTTTCAAATTTAAAAGCATTAATGTAAATTATGTATTGCTTTTTTACTTCTTTCGCTTCTCGTGTATCACCCACGTCACTAATTTGAGAGTATTTGGCACCCCACCAGTCACGCTCAAACAACGCAATCATATCAGGGCGACCAACTGCATCTGCAGTTTCCCAATCTGTAGTGTCACTGTAACAACACAAACAATGGTAAATCAATTATTTAATACCAAATACAACTATCTAAACCAAACATGTATATTTAACGTACACCCCATTCGCATCAATCCTTTTCACAAGGTATTCGGTCCTATTAAGACTGGGTAGAATGTCAAGGACTCGCTTCTCTAAAATGGTTTCCACTTCCCCAGGAGAACTATCGTTTCTCAGCTCGTCAGCCATACCTGTCGACCAATAAAGTCTTGTAAATTAATAAGTATATTTTACGTCAGCTATCTGGACAATCGCAATTGTGAGCAGAGTTAGTTATACTGCTTTCGTAATATAATGTAAATATTTGAATTTATCTCGCTTTATTTTGATTGGCGTAAATAGAAACAGTACCAAATATGTCGGACTTGTAAGGGAATCCTATTTTGAATGCGTTACACAATTGTAAATGTTTAATTCAAATTGTGTGTGCATTACAAAATGAATGTGGGGTATTTTGCAATGCACCAGCCGAAATAAAAGGCAGTCTGTGTCTGGACCTCATTGCGCATCACTGTCACAACCTCCAAATTCGATCCATTCGTTCTCTGTCAGCCGAACAGATCGGGTGGCCGACATATTCTCGTGCCAAATTTCACGTCAATTTACACCAATTTAAATAGGTGAGTATATTTCCTTAAATTTATGTACATCATTTTCGTAAATTGTTGTTATTAATACTATAACATTATTATATAATTCATGTGTCTGATTTTCTTTTGTTAATTATTATGCGTTTGTCTGCTTTTATTGTAGCATGTAAGTGGGGCACTTTGCACTTTCGGCACCAACAACTCATTCCCACCGGACCTCCGCAAGCTGATCGGATGTGAAGTTCTCTCCTCCTATTTTTTTTTAGAAAAATTGAAGAATTCACGTCGATTTATAAGTATTTACGCCAATCTGTTTACGACAATCAATTGACGCCAATCTAGACCAACTAATTCACACCAAATTACACCAAATTTAGAAGGTAAGTATATTTTTATTACATTTGTGTAGTTAATTGCTTCGTAAATTGTTGCTGATTTATAAATTATGAATCATTTGTACTATATCCCTTATTATGTACAACTTTTTTGTTATTCTGTCTCTAAAAAACATTACACAATTGCATATTGTGCGATGTTTTGGTATCAGAATTATCTAGAACATCACACAATCGGTCGATTGTGTGATGTTTGGTCATCAGAATCTTAAATAACATCGCACAATATGCGATTGTGTAATGCTTTTAACCCTTATACTTATCTAAAACATCACACAATCGCATATTGTGCGATGTTATTTAAGATTCTGATGACCAATCATCACACAATATGCAATTGTGCGATTATCATCTATTTATATCCATTTATATTTATTGTCATTTGGTTTGCTAGATTATGAGTTTAATTTATTAGAAAACGTTTCGGGCTTGTCATTTGCTTAATGTATGTCTGCTTCCTGTAAGCAGTTATGTGCTTGTGTGTCTAATTTTATTTTACTAATTGTAATGTTTGTTTGCATTCATTGCAGCACGTAAGTGGGACGCTCCGGCAGCACTGCCCGCACCAAGGCTCATTCCCACTGGGACCTTCAACCAGAGCAGTCGAGCAGTTCTCTTCTCCTCCTGATGTCTTAGAAAATTCAAGATTATCACAACATTTTACGCCAACTCACATCAATTCACGAAATTTAATTCACGACAATTACTCCAATCTATATCAATTAATTCACGTCAAATTTCACCAATCTTTAAAGGGTAAGTATATTTTTATTAACTTTTTTTATTTACTTAACTGTTTCGTAAATTGTTGTAGAATACGAAATTATGAATTTTACATCACACAATATGCATATTGTGTGATGTTTGGTTATCGTAATCTTAAATAACATCGCACAATATGCATATTGTGTGATGTTTTTCGGTTTTTTTACTTACCCAACATAATAAAAAGATATATAAATAATTTCTAACATGATATTTGTATCACAGGTGTTAAACATGCAGGGTCCTCGCTGCGCTTTAAATCATCCCGATTTGGACGAAGGTTGGCAGACGTTCAACACCCAGACAACAACGATTGGGAGTGCGGAATGGCACAAGAATGAGGTAGCCTTGGGTCGGATCTCTTCCACTACTCCAGGAAAGCTGGAAACATGTGGTCACAATTACCACATTGCATGCATCCCTATGTTTGGCAACAATCGCCGGTGCTTGATCTGTGATGTCGAATTTGACTACATTGTGATGGTTGGAGAAGACGGTAAGTTTATTTGTATAAAGCATTCTTTCATGACTAGCGTCGCATACAGTTACAATGATGTGTTTTTATGCTTTTCAGTTGTAATTAAACCAGAAAATGGGAATATTCTATTCATTCGGAACACGCAGCTCGGCCGGATTGAAATGAAGGTGGATACCACGGTCAAGAATCCCTTCTACCATTATTAATCAAAATCCAAATCCTTACCATCATGGACCACGGAAGGAAAACCACCGGAAAACTAAATCTTTTTTATTTATTTTTTGACCTACTTCAATTTAAAATCTTTACAATATCAGCCCACGGAAGGAAAACCACTGGAAACCACCAATTCTTATGAATTAATTATTTGTTATGTTTAATTTTTTAACTTACAAACAATATTTTTGTTTTTTTTGTATTATTTATTTTATTTGACAATATAATTTAGTTTGATGAACTTTAACATTTTTGGGGTAGTTGTGTATTATTTTGTTTATATATTACAATATAAAATAGCAATACTTTTCTTGTGCCTCAAATGAATAAGTACGAGCAGTTTGGTCATTAGAATCTTCTATAACATTACACAATCGCTTATTGTGCGATGTTTGGTCATTAGAATCTTCTTAAACATCGCACAATATACATATTGTGCGATGTTTTGGTATCAAAATCTTCTACAACATTACACAATCGCATATTGTGCGATGTATTGTCATCAAAATCTTCTACAACATTACACAATCGCTTATTGTGCGATGTCTAGGAAGATTTTGATACCAAAACATCGCACAATATGCGATTGTGTAATGTTGTAGATAATTATCTGGGTCAGAAACATTACACAATCGCATATTGTGCGATGTTTTGGTATCAAAATCTTCTATAACATTACACAATCGCATATTGTGCG
>JAQFZJ010001409.1:0-10696 GCA_034695645.1 Folsomia fimetaria
TGGCAACGTCTTCACATCGACCTTGCGGGACCGTTCCTCAACAATATGTGGCTAATTGTTGTGGATGCTCACAGCAAGTGGCCCGAAGTTTTCTGTATGGGGAATAACACCACTTCTGCACGAGTAATCAACTGTTTGAGAGAGACATTCTCAAGATTCGGTCTACCGGAGACCATTGTATCAGACAATGGGCCTCAGTTTATCTCAGAAGAGTTTGAAAAGTTCTGTGAGCGTAATGGAGTTCGTCACACCACATCCAGCGCCTATCACCCTAGAAGTAAGGGGGCAGCCGAGCGATTTGTGCAAACCTTCAAGTCGTCAATGGGGAAGGGAAAGGACAATCTAAATGCGAAATTGTGTTCTTTTCTTCTCTATTACAGGGTCACACCTCACGCCACGACAGGGGTCCCTCCGTGTGAGCTTTTGAGAAAAGTCACACCCAGAACGCTGTTGGATCTCATGAAGCCAGATCCAAGTGTGCGTGTCCGTCATCAACAAGAAGTCATTGTTGAGAGTCGTCCAACTTCCACCGTTCGTCAGTTCAAAGGTGGAGATGCAGTTTGGGTCCAGTCCTTCTCAAAGGACGCCCCCAAGTGGTCCATCGGATCTGTCATCCGAGCAGTTGGTCCCGTGTCTTATGATGTCCAGGTCGGAGCGAGAAAGATGAAGCGTCATGTCGACCAAATCCTGTCAGCTGAAGTCATCCCAGTGTCACAATCTGTCGACACTTCTCCCCCCACCACACCCAAGCAAAGTCCAGTTACGACTCCAATCAAAAGTAGTCCTGAATTCAGTAGTGCGAATCAAAGTCCAGTGAGCCCCCAGATTCCTGTTGTCCAACCGGAACCCGCTGAGGATCAGAGCGTACTGGAGCCCGGTTCCTCCGAGTCCTTCAACGAGCCGCGTCGTTCCAATCGTACCCGTACCAACATTCCTAAATACAAATTTTAGGGAGAAGGAGTGTAGTGTATTTACATTGAGTTGTCAATCTGTAATTGAGTCATTCATGCCATCTGGTTAGAGGATGAATACAAAGTTGTATGTATGGAGAGAGCATGTCATTCCATGCTGGATTATGAGTATTCGAGTCCCAGTAGCAAGTAATAAATATTGTCTATGTGGTTAATTATTTAATGTCTATTAAATAAAAGTCTAGTTATTGTAAATAACCTTTGCCCTGCTGTCGAGTCCAGTAATTGTCATAACTCGGTCAACTCATACCAGCCAGGGACACAACATATTTTGGCGACGAGGCAAGTTTTCCGGACCTACTCATAAGTAGACAAGTAAGTTCCTCCCACTTAGTATATGTCTTACCTTGGGGGGACACCTTATCTTGTCTTGAGTTCCATAAGATACTGGCACACCGTTTGCTATTATCTAGTGTCGTCATTCGTCAACCGTCATCATGCCCGTCGGGAAGATTTCGCCGTTTAACGCCGGTCGAGATGATTTTGAGGCCTGGGTCGAGTTGGTGGATGGATTCCTCCTCGCCAACGACATCGACAAGTCCAAGAACCAAGAGAAGACCGTTGCTGTCTTGTTGACGTCCTTGGGCATGCCTACATACACCCTCCTCAAGAATCTTATTGCACCGCAAGATCCGTCTAAAGAGAAGTTTGATGTCCTGGTGAAAGTCCTCACATCTCACTTCAAACCTGCACCTAAAGCACTGGCTGAGCGTCATAAGTTTTATTCGCGTAAGCAGTTATCAGGTGAAGGTTGTAATGTTTATCTCTCAGAGCTCCGTCGTCTGGCTGTCACTTGCAAGTTTGGTGATTTGGAGACGTCCCTTCGTGACCAATTTATAGTTGGCCTCCAGTCTGAAACTTCACAGAAGCGTATATTTCTTGAAGACGACAGTGTCAAGTTGGATAAGGTCGTGGCCATTGCAATCAGTCAAGAGCAAGCAGAGACAAGTACTCAAGTCGTCCGTAATAGTCAAGTTGGTTCTTCTGTCGCGGAGACCACCAACAAAATTGTGCGGGGAAGGCAGCAGCAGTCCAAGGCTGCTCAGTCCAAGTCCCACAACAAGTGTCCTAATTGTGGAAAGCCTCACCAGAAGAAGGATTGTCCACACAAAGAAGTTGAGTGTCATCAGTGTCAGAAGAAAGGACATTTCGCAAAGTTTTGCAGATCAGCAGCTCCTTCCTCTTCTTTTGTTTCAAGTGAAAGAAACAATCGTTTTGTAAATTCAGTAAAAAGTGTACGTAAGTCCCCACCCATTAATGTTCATGTGAAAATATGTGGTGTGGACTTGTTTGTTGAGTTAGACACAGGGTCGGACATTACGTTGTTGTCAGTTCACGATTGGGAGAAAGTTGGTAAACCAAGGTTGTCCAAGTCTGGTTCGTTCTCCACCTACTCCAATCAGCCCTTCTCAACAAATGGATATTTTGAGCCAGCAGTGGAACATAATAAACAATCAAATGTGAATAGAGTTCATGTGAGCAAATTCACATCTTTGGTTGGTCGTGACTTTCTTAGTTTGTTCCAGGCTGACTGGTCCTCAGTCAAGTTACAGTGTGGTCAAGTGAACCAAGTTATTCAGTCATCGTCCAGTTTGAAATCTCGCATCGAAGAATACAGTGACGTATTCGACAAACCAGTGGGGACAATTCGCAATTTCAAGGCCAAGTTGGTGCTTCGCGATGACGCAATTCCCAAGTTTTGCAAAGCTCGTCCCATCCCATCCTCGTCGCCAAAATATTTTGTGTCCCTGGCTGGTATGAGTTGACCGAGTTATGACAATTACTGGACTCGACAGCAGGGCAAAGGTTATTTACAATTACTAGACTTTTATTTAATAGACATTAAATAAAATAACCACATAGAAGAAACTTAATACTTTCTACTCGGACTGGAATACTAATAATTGCAGCATGGCATGACATGCTCTCTCCATACATACAGCTTTGTATTCATGCTCTAACCAGATGGCATGAATGACTCAATTACAGATTGACAACTAAAATGCAAATACACTACAGTTAGACTACAATTATTTCACACCCGTATGTTTGACTACAGGCTCTTCCTTATCGATGGATGGCCCCCGAAGTTCTAACCGATTTCAAATTTTCTTTGAAATCGGACGTGTGGGCGTTTGGCGTGTTGTTGTGGGAAATCTACTCTTTTGGGGAGGAACCATATGAAAACGAGCTGTACAGCGATTGGTGTCATGAATTCGTTCAACACCGAAAGGATGGACGGCTTTTGACAAAGCCGGAATACTGTTCACCCGAAATGTACGTTGAAATGCCAATAGAAAGGCACACTCTATGTGCTTTTAGTAAGAAGTATATGCAATTATTCTATGTCTAGATATAACGATATCGTGAAAAAGTGCTGGGACACAATTCCCCGTGAACGCCCTGACTTTGTCCAACTGGTGGAATATTTTGGTCATTCTTGAAACAAGATCAGTTTTAACGTTCCAACAATAATTTTGTCCTCAAATGTGGAGAAGTGAATATGATGAGGAAGATGACGGCTGTTTTTTAAAAAATCATTCTCCAACATTTGAAACAAAGTTTGTTAATATTTGCGACTTTTATAGTTTGAAGTCTGAATAAAAACCAATATCCAGATGATTTCAGTATGTATTTCATTTTATTCCATCCCGTAAAATGAGAATGACTCCTTTTACAGTGCGGGATGAGATTTGCATACTCTGTTTTAGTCACTTTGTCTAAAATTTAAAACAAGTTGTCTCATTGTTCTTGGATATGCAATGAATTCTATGGGTCGTTATTATATCAACTTGTATTTAAGCTTTCCTAACTTTTCTCCTGTTAAATGCAAATGTTACGATATCAGGGACAATTCCATTTGTGAGGATGATAGGTCGTCAATTTATATGACACATTACGAAGAGTCTAGGATTCAATTTGTCATTACATGAGTATGACATAATTTTAATGAAATACAAAGATAGCCGCACGCGCAATCTTATATTGCAATTTGGGAAAGACAAAAAGTTCTACATTTTAATACAATAGAGAAAAGATGAGGATGCAAATAAACTGAATACTGAATACTAATAAACCTCACCGTTGTACGATTGCTAATAAAAGATTGGGTTAGAGATTGTCAACCTCTAACCCAAATCTTTTATTGTTAGGTTGAGTTTGAAAATACGAGAGTTATGAATGCAGAATGAATTTTTGGAGTTGCATGTTCGCGGAGAAATTTCTTGACAGCTTTAATATGTAAACTGTGAGAGTATTATAAGGATGAAGAAATCCAATTACTTGTTGCTGTTATCACTAACATCATTGTTCTAACTGAGAACTTATGGGCGCCAGGCAGATGTAGACAATGATAATTTAAACACTAGTTGTTCCCATTGTCCTCTGAATTCCGGTAGTGAATGATTTTATCATAGTTTCCAACATCAACGTAGGGAAGTTGACGTCATGATATAACCAACGTCTGCATTATTTTTAAGACACTGTGCTTTTAAGGACTGCGCTGACCTTACGAGCATCAATTGATAGGAATCCTACAGTTTCTATCATAAAATCTATAGGCTTTGTGGTGATGATTAGTTTTCTCATTCAGTTCTACTTTGCGCGGTAGGCGTAAGGATTTTCACAAAAAGTGGTTGTATACCTGATATGTCGGGTCACAAACCGTTCAATATACTGGACAAATTTAATTAAAATTCGGCTTGTCCTTAACATATTGGATTTGTTTCCCAAATAAATCTATGCGTATAATAGGTTATTGGATGGAGGTGAATGAAAAATAAAAAATAGCCAAGATGAAACAAATGTTTGGAAAAGTTTATTAGACCAGAGAAGATAATGAATTATGGAAATCTATTTTTAACTTGAAGAAATATTCGAAATGGTTGGCAGTGTAGGAATTCATGTGACAACTATGGTCCATGGTTAAAGTTTTGAATTTTGCATGCTCCTTCCTTGAATTGTGCTTTTATTCATGTGGTGTAATTTGCCATCTCGTGTGGGTACCACTTGTAATAATAATAAATAAATAATTCATTGCGTATGAAAACGTGGCGTTCAATGCAATGTGCTAACAACATTATAAGGGCTTATGTCGAACTACCTATGGAACGTATGCTTAAATTATACTGTTGGCTTTAAGATTTTGCAAAATTCAAGATTTAGCTCATCTCGTTGAAGGAATAATTGCTGACGTTGCGAAGTATAGACTGCGAATAGGAATAATTTAATTTAAATATTTATTCTTATGTTATGTAACTTTTAGGGATGTATTTCAAATCATAAAAAACTTCCGGAGGTCCACTGTGCCGTCATGACCAAAAACGTGATCCATAATACATGATACCTCCGTAACTAGCTGTAGTTTGTGCTTGTTAGGTGGTAATAATAATGAGTGAAGTAATACAATAATAATGCTTAGCCAATGAGCAACTCTGCTTTGCACATATTAATGATATTATTATCTTACATGTTATATTATTCTTCATATGTTCTATTCCTTACACACATACAATTCACAATCGATTAAATATAAAAATCCTTGGTAAATGCTTGAACGGTGTCGGAGGACATTTTTTTTAATTGATTTATTCAATCTGCAAGCTTTCGACTACTACTGTAATCTTCATCAGGCATCAAAATTATGAATTGAAAATTGGAAGAGTATACAAATTTATATACATACATTATTAATCTACTATTGTCGTCCTACGTTACCTAATTTTAAAAAATTAACAAGTGTTGAGCACCATATTGGACTGATGTTGAGTCCTTTAAATTTAATTAAATAAATACGAAATTCTCGTTAATTAATTAATTAATTATAATTAATTATAATATATAATAATTTATAATTAATTAATATATTAATTTATTATTTATAAAATCTAATTCTCGAACTGGCTAACGAGAAAAAATAATAATGCTACCATCCTCACTTTGAGGGTGGACCTTCCTTGGGTTAACAGGCAACAGTTAGTTGCAACCATGGAAAGGGGGAGAAATTAATAACATAGATTTCAATCATAAATACGAGTTATAAATCACTAAGAGTTACATAGAATGCCAGTATAGCTCAGTGGTCAGAGCACTTGACCGGAAATCAAGGGTCGTGGGTTCGTATCCCACTGCTGGTAGTAACTTTTAGTGATTTCGTATTTATTAAGTTTCATTTAAATTTACGAGAATTTAGGAGCCATTTTACGAAACTTTTTATTTTTAAAATCTAGATTATCAAATTAAAATGCATTGGGGGGATTCCGATTTAATTTTTGTAAAAAAGTTTTCGAGGTCCAAATTACAGCGTTTCCAATAGTCAAGGGTATTGAGGCATTCCTCGTTTGGAATTTTACGGTGCATTGAACATTTCTCAACTTCAAATCTCATTCTATATTCCGTTACGAGAGTGTGCCTAGGAGGAATGATCACCTGGAAGAAAAGTTCCAAAAGTAAATGCGACACCGTTCCTCCAGCGTCTTGGAGATCTGCACCATCATAATGATGCAAAAAGATATTGATGATTTCTTTAAGGTTTGGATTGTGTGACTCAGGTTCGACTTCCACATAGAGATGAATTGCCGGTATTCTTGAACCGTCAGTTGTAATTATATTCAAATCTGCATTGTTGTCCAAGAATAATTTGACAACTTCAGCAGCACACACTTCCACCGCTTTCATCAACGGGGTGGCTACCTTCTGATCTTTTGCGTTGACATTAGCGCCAAACTTCAAAATCATCTGAGCCGTTTGTAAGTGGCTTATTGCTAAATGAAGCGGAGTTTCTTCTGCACTTGTTTTGGATTCGAGTAAATCTGTTCTTCGCTGCAATATTGCTTGTACAGCGTCACATTTTCCTCTACTTGCTGCAACATGTAGTGCATTGAAACCATTTACATTAGCAATGCCGGGATTTGCACCTTTTTCCAGCAATCGCTTGGCCAAAGATTCGGATTCAATATTTTCGCCATCCAAAATATGAAACAGAACGGTCTCTCCATATGGATCCTTCACATTGACATCAAAGTTTGGTAGCTTATTGAATATAGTCTTCCAATTATCTTGAAGAGAAAACGCTAGGAAGGCGGTATTATGCACCATTTCAGTCATGACGTATTCCACAGGCGTTGCTCTCAAACTGTTTGCAGCTGCCACCAAAAACATATTGTCGCGTGGTTTACAGCAATCTGAGGTAGAGCATGATAGAAATCGTTCCTTAAAATTGAGTGGATAGACCTTTTGCAATGACTGCTCCAAGAATTCCATTAATTCGATCATTGTGGTGTAATTTTGGTGGGCGGAATTAATCAATGTCAACTGTTCTTCTCTTTTGAATCTATGAATCATTTCAAAAATGGATGGGGTTGGACATTTCTCTTGTATGGGACAGTAGTTGCAAATCCTGAAATGAATTTCTCCCAAAATATACTGTATTGCGGTATCCAACCCAAAAGCAACAAACATGTTCCGCAAACCCTCTTCCGATTTGTAGAAAGCCAATTGCATAAATGTTGCCTTCAACGGGTAGAACCGGGTAATCAAGTACTTGTCTTTACTCAGATGATTCCAAAGTGCAATAAAATTTGTTCTTCTGTTATCGTCACGCACGTGTGAAACAGTTGGCATAGAGTATAAGTTGGGTAGAGATTGCCCCAAACTTTGCAAAATGTGAACCTCTTCTTTTTTTAAAGCAATCCTTCGCACAAATTGCAAAGACCGGTGGATGGTTAATGACATTTCTTTATTCCTTGTGACAATTCCGAATTGCTCTAATAATTCAGTGGCGCATTCAATTGATTCATCCAGATTCAATTTAGGTATACTTTCACCGCCCATTGTCTTCGCTTCGCTTGAAATATCTGGAAGCTCCAATAAGTATTCCAAGCTGACACCGTCAGGAGACAAGTACGCAATCCGATCAAAAATTGTTACCGCCAGTTTCCCGATTCTACCATTATCTTTTCGCAAGTAGTTGACAGCAATCTCCACACTTTTTCTTAAGCTTCGGTCGTAATTGAAGTTGAATGATAATGTGTCACCTTCATCTCCGTACAGGAATGATGTTTCCGCATGTTCGTTTAGGTAATCCTGAATCGTGTATTGTTGTCCATTGATTCTCCTAAAGAATAAAATTGTTGAGCACATAATGTGAAGGATTAAAGGTATGCCATCAGATTCGGAAATAAGTTTCTTGAGGTCACTGTTTTCTTCTTTCGAAGTGAGCTTTGTATTTATGAGCAGTAGTGAGTCATCGTCTTCAAATCGTGGTACCGGAATCGCAATGATTGAAGCTGTCACACCGCCATCCAATTTCATTCGAGATGTCACCAGAACTGAAGTATTTTCCATTTCGTAATCATGCGGGAGGTATTTCTTGAGAACATCTAGGTTATCCACGTTGTCAAATACTATAAGCATCTTGTGGTCTTTTAGACTGTTATAGAATATTGTATGATTCAGGTCCGGATCACTTTCTTGTTTCATGCATTTGACGAGAATACCGAAATCTTTAATTATTGCGTCCTCAGTTTCGGAATCGATCCAAATGTGATATTCAAATAATTTCCTAGCTTTGATTTCTTGCACAACATTTCTGGCCAATTGAGTTTTTCCAAAACCACCGAGGGCATGTAGATTCACAAAGGGAAAAACTTTACTGGTTTCGAAGGGCATAAGGGCGGCAATTACTGATTCCGTGATTTTCATCCTACCCACAAAACTTAAGTCACGTTCTGGGGTTGCAGGAAAATAAAATGTTGTCAGTCTTGGTTCACATGAAGGTCGGTCCTGAAGTTTTTTAAGATTTGCCAGCACTTCTTCATGATTACTCATTTGATTTTCTAAAACCATCATCTGACCTTCAATAATGTTCTCATGACTTTCACCAACTTCCATCAGAATTGCTTTGATTGTTTCGTCAATTGAATCAAATCTCAGTGTATAATCTTCGTCCTCAAATCCTTTAAGGACGTTACCAACAACCCAATCCAGTTGCTTTTGGGATATGTATGAACTAAAAGTGTTCTCGGCTTTCGGCACAATTTCTGGTATGTAACCTGCATTTTCAAGACTTCTGAGAAATAGGTTTTGCGATTCTTCATCTTCACAATTTGACCATATTCTGAATCCATATTTTCCATATTTTTCCTTATTCTTGATATATAACACATTATCATTTTCTTGTTCACGACCCTTGACCATAACGGCAGTGCCTTTAAACATTTCAGAAGTATTCCACTTTGAGTTATTGACCTTGAAATTGTATCCCTTGTACCCCAGCATTGTAAAGGACAACTTTGCCGTCAAACTTTTCTTTGAAGATCCATGCAAAACTCCAGCACAAACTGTGTCCGCTGAAAAGGTTTCATTCTGCGTGTTAACACAAATGTAATCTATTGATCTTGCCACAGCATCTAGCGCGACTTTTGTAAGAGTTCGGTCGGCCTCCTGCTTCTCTGCTGCATGCCAGATTTGTGTTATCTGGGTTTGAAAAGTGTGGAAAATTTGAGCCGCTCCTTCAATTAAGACGGATGTTAGAAACCTTTTCTGTGCTCTGGGACTGTAAATTTCATCTGTGGAGGAATTATAAGCAGTTGTGATCTTTGCAGTCACAAATTTGGCTTTCGGTTTTGTTCGATATTTCTTGTCGAGGGCGGCTGCTCCTAAGCTTCCCACGCTTGCTCCTGCAGAGGCGGATTTAAACCCAGATGCAGGACTTAAACCCAAAAGTATGCTGCTTCCTCCGCCTAAATTTTTAAAAATAAAATGCATAATTATGTTGCAAAAAATATTTTGATGGGAATATTAATAACCACGTATATATTATCACATTGTGTCCAATTTAATACTATTCCTAATTGGTAGAGATTCAGTAATTAATTTATTGATTCAAACTCAATGGTAATTATGTAGCAATTAAATACTTTCATTATTATAATTATTTCATTTTAAGACAAACGTGTCAACTATGGTTGAACGAATAATTAAATCGGCATGTTGAAGCCCATTTGATGTCAGTTTTATGGGCTGGATATGCATCAGCTTAATTGTTTTGGTATTACTTAAATATTTAAATTGAGTCGTCCAATATTTGGTTACTTAAATGATGCATCGAGCAATTTTCATGTTAATATTAATAATTAACCGATTTGATTTAGTACTAAATAATTAAGTAATTAATTACTAAACAACTTGCAAAGCAAGTAATTATACGCACCATATGCGGACTAGAATACTACCATGAGTTTATTCTATCGTGAGTCGAATTGAATATCAGAACTGGACGTACTGCAGATTGTAATAAAAAATGAATTATTAAATTTAAACAGTGCATACATACCTAGGATGGCACCAACAATTCCTCCAATAGTTCTGACCAAAGGTTTGTCCTTGCACAGAGTCCCATCACAGAGTTTGGAATATTGCACAAATTTGACGAGGTATAAAGTTACAAATTTAGTAATAAACAGAGACGCCAACTTTTCCTCTAACTTTTCTTTCTCCGATCTTGTGGGGTTACAACCTTCAGTAGGATCCATGTCAATCTCACCCTCATTGTCCATTTTTGTAAGCCTATATTGATAACATTATAGTGGCTGGAAGTGTATCTTGCCACTCGCTCTTCTACATTTGTTCCGTTGGTTGGGGAAGGGGTTTTGCGAAGTGAGCATCATCAAAAAATTCTTGCGACAGGTATATGGCCTATAATATACCAAAATCTTCGTAATTTC
>JAQFZJ010001410.1:0-10695 GCA_034695645.1 Folsomia fimetaria
TCACACATTAATGAGAGGTAGAACTTAATTGTCATATAGTTCACGACACTTTAAATTAGATTGTCTCATTATTGCCCCAGAGATGGAATTGTATTATATTACATTTGATGAGAATAAATAAAGCTAAACAGTAACATATAATATCGAATCTTATCCTCTCTCATTTTCTGACTCATTCATGCATTCACACCAAGCCATTCATTAATTCATTATACATACACTGGTTATGCATTCTTCCGTTTTATTGGTTTATTTAAATTGGTACAATTTGGATGGCAACCGTAGAATTTTAGGTTGTGGATAATAAAATCCAAATGCATTAAAGATAGTATTCCATCAGGGTCAAATTGATAGTTATAAAATAAACGGCATAGATGTGTTGGCACTAATTTATATATTTGTTCGAAATGCACTAGAGAATTGAGTCGCATAACCACGTCTTTGTTTTGTTGCTTGGGTCATGATAATCTAAATGGGTAGTAGTAACAAATTTGAATTAGTATGTATAAATGAGATTGGCAGTTGCGATGCTCTTAATTACACATATATAAGATACCGACAGCAGTTATACATATTGGAGTGCACCACTTCTTATCAGGAACAACCCCGGCACAACCAACAACTAACTTAGTCTTAACAAGTATGATAAGCATTTATTTATATAAACAGTTTATTGCATTCGCTGATATGTATATTGCTTGATGGTCCATTCATTTTTATTTAGCTGTATATCAGGGTTGTCAGTCAATGTCTGTGCTGCTGTATTATTTCAACATTTATTCTGCTGAAAAAATCATTGATAATTCGATCTGTAAAAAATAACCATCATATTTGCCAAAATATTGGAAAATTTGAAATAATGTCAGATAATGTGTTGAGCCACACCTCCAGATTTCACAAAATAGGAGATCCCACCGTTCTTCTCCCATTGTTGGAGAAACGATTACCCAAATCTTCTTTGGTAATTAACTACAGTGAGCTAATGAATCGTTTCATAATATTTTGTTTGCAATCTAAACTATTTCTGTAATTGTTCAAGATGTACAATTCTGTTAAAATGCACCCCCGATTTTTTGAAAAACAAAGTTCATTCTATGCATTGGACGGTGAAATTCTTGACGAAAGTGCGTGGATTGTCTGCACTCATTTCAGAGAGGTAATGATTTATATGCAGGAAATTTGAAGCAATTCGTAATTGTTAATTTGGTATGATTAATATATTATCAAATTCAGGATGAAGGACAAGGCTACCATATTTCTGCTGATGAAAACAAATCCAAACTAACGAAAGCTGAAGCAATTGAAATTCTATCGACTTGCCCAATCTTCAAATGGGACGCTCCTTACTATTTTGCCGCTGTGGATATTTGGATATCTGAAATAGTGTGTCATGTCAGCGTTCGGATTAAGGGACATTTCACCGTGACCATTCCTTGCCACCTGTTCTATAAGGATATAAAGGATTGTCTTGACTTGGATATCAAGTTAGAAGCTATCTGTATTTAAAAACCTTCATTTCTTTAATTTATGGAATAATATTAAGTACTGCTTCATTTATGCATTAAGGAACCCTGACCCGTCCAAAATTGAAATAAAGCCTTTGGATGTGCATACAGGGGTTCAATTTCTACTAGACGACGGTGAAGACAACCAGGACGCACGCACTATTGTGAGGCGGCGATATATTGAAAAGAACGAATCAGCGGGTGTCTATGTGGATGGAATACCCGTGTGTGGAACCGTCACGAGAGGATTTGGGATACTGGGTTCCCTTAAAACGGTTCCACATCATCGGAGGAAGGGGTACGCTATCTTAGCGATGCAGTTTGCTTTTAAAGAGTCGGCGCAAAATGGTCTAATCCCCGCAACATTGGTCGTCCCGCGGAATTTACCATCGATTAAGTTACACGAAAAATTAGGGTGTAAGAATGCAGGAATGTTTGACTTTGTAGAGGTTTGGCCGTCCCTTGTTAATAAAACTTAGAATTAAATACGTTAGAATTTACATCAACTTCTAATAATATCGTTCACTCAAAGACGTTGCACTCCATTATGCAGAAATTGAAAGCTGTAATACTGCAGTTTTATTACAGCTGCATTTTGTGTGAGATCATTTATGACCATCTTATGTAATAAATTGAATACATTATACGCCAATTGCAATGTTTGTCGAAGTTCGGAAATTATAAGTTAGTTAGATTCTTTCTTTTTCCGGTAGTGACATAACCCGAAATAATAAAACCACAATTTATGAACCTAAATACATAATTGCGCTTTTAATCAGTTCACATAATTTTCTGTTGAAAGCTCAAATCAGCCAATTGGCACTGTGTGAAGCATAATGAGAGTACATTTATTCGACGATGTTACCTCAATTATTTTTGAGCATTGTATATAAACGTAATAATCCATTAGATATTTACGCTGGTTTGGAATCTAATCCTATTTGGATAAATTAACTGCAATGGAAGTTATTATGGCGAAAGTAAAGTGATCATTACACGTAAACATGCAATACCTGCGGTTACAGTGTACCTGTATGACGATTTTGAATGCGATATGATAGCCGAAGAATACTATTAAGAACTTATATAGCGATAAAGATGATGCAAATCCAGAACATATTAGAGTTATGGTTTAATTCTTGTTTTAAATGATTTGTGAACATCTTAAAAACGTAAATCAGATATGACGTCGATTTTAAAATTTTTGAAAGTTTGGAAATGTTAAACTATACTTAGATAGTGACTAAACACAATGCAAGTTTTTGTGTGAATTAGAAAAGTCGGCCATTTTCACCTCCTTTTCAATCAAATCTCTTTTATTTGATTCAGAATAATACTGAATTGTGGGATTATAGTCTTTTTTATGAGTCGGATTCTTATAAAGCATAATGATAACGGGAACTCTTGAGTATGAACTAATAATTAAGCCTGCATCACAATAGCGTAATCGGCAATTCTGCAAAGATTCCCCCTATTCCTTGCGATTCTAATAAATCCCGCGTCACCCCAGAATTCTCCCCACGAATTTTTAATAATCCAATAATCCATCCCTAAACTTGGGTCAGTGCCATATCCAACGACAAGCACGGAATGGTCGAATCTCGAATTGTCACAGGGGACGTCCATAATTCCGCCATTGTACTGAATGAATGGTTCGTCCACCTGTACAACTGCGGAATGCGCACCGTAAATACCAAGCCAATTTTGTAGCACGTTTTCATCGCCAGGTGGCGCTTTAAAGAAACCCGTCACTTTTGCAACCCTTGAAGTGCCCGCCGCCTGGCATGGCGTCTCTCTTGTAACGTAAGGGTAAGCGGAGTCATAAGTCTGTCCATAAGTCTGCTGATACCGGTACATATCTTCTGGCCAGTTTCCCGAACATCTATGAATTCCATCACCCGTTGC
Organism: Folsomia fimetaria; assembly: GCA_034695645.1. Lineage (NCBI taxonomy): Eukaryota > Metazoa > Arthropoda > Collembola > Entomobryomorpha > Isotomidae > Folsomia > Folsomia fimetaria. The sequence goes on from JAQFZJ010001410.1 coordinate 3,411, forward strand.
GCAGTCAAGAAGTTCCTGCTCTGATAAATCTAATCCTTTGATCCCTTTGTATAATGCCATAGCAGACTCTAATCCCGCGGTTAATGCGAATGATGTACAAGATGAGCAAGCCCCTTGTTGCTTTGGGACAGTAACAATACCGCGAGTCCTCCAATCCATTTGTGGGGGAGCGGTTGGGTAAGCGCTTATGGATCGCCCTGCCCCTGAGAAAGAGGGATGATAAGCGGGAACCTTCGACGGCGTTTCGTCCTCGGTAAGCATGCTTCGCCCTGTTTGATAAGATTGGTTTAGGACAATCGCTCCCGTGTATCTTTGCCGAACCTCTTCTGGAGTCTAAGTTCGAGAAACATGATATTTAAATCAACTTAAGTTATGCGATATTTTTTCTTACCATGTCCGAGAATAAATTGACGCCTCTCGTGAACATAAGGTTTCCTGATAAAGCTTTCAAGTTATGTTTTAAAATTCCAAGCACGTTTTCTAAAAAGTTAGTTTTCGATTTCGGTGTAATATCCGTTTCTTTGCGATTATATAGGCGCTAAATAAAAAATTCAAATTATTCGAAAGTATAAATTTATTAAAATCATATGCTTTTAAATCCGAACCGTAAAATTTGCGAACGTGGACTCCATCATGTCTCCTGTGAAGACCGATTTGAATTTTTCATACGCCTGTTTTGCCGCGTCTTGGATAAATCCTCTTCCATTAGGGTTGGCGGGAATGGAAATCTTTCATGTCGGGAGAAATCAGGCCCCTTGCGTTAAGCATTGAATCCATGTCAATCTCAATGGTAGACGGTGGGACATAATTTGGGGTGTCTGTTTTGAAGAAGGTTAAATTAATTATGTATAATTATGCATAATTAATTTGACATGTCAAATTGTGCACTCGCAAATAGCTTGCTTACCTTCGCTCTGAGAAAAGACAAGACTAATGACAAGAATTACCGCGGAGAAATATATTAATATTCTATTTAAGGAAAACATTTAAAAAATTATAAATTTTGGGTCGCTTTTGATTTGTTATATTATTATTATTGGAGCCAAATCTTGTAAGATTGAGTAACTTGTAGAAAATGCATACAAATTCAATAGACCATTAACTGTTTACAAAACAAATTATCCTATGCATATCATATCACAGGTAAATTCCATTGTTTGATGCGTTGCATTATTCGTATCTTGCATTGTTTTCCATGCGAAAGTGAAATGAAGTTCAATAGTAAGTGGTTGAGCTGCATTGGTAAATAAATACAATAAATCCAAATCAACACTAATTGTAAGTGGCCAGGTTAGTGTATGTTGATATTGTACCCCTCGACTTGATTCATAATTCAAGTCAAACAAACTAAGATGAAGCTTAGTTGTGAATATGATAAAATATGGAGAAAGTCAATATCTAATCCAGGAACGACAACCCATCTGCTAAGAGTTTAAAGTAATAAAATACCTAAATTTTCTAATAGTAGTATTAAGCTTACAACATTTACTTACCAAAAACTACATACTTACCATCCAAATCGCCCAGAATGCATACTTCATCTACATAATCATCATTACTTGTTAAACCTCACGAACTTGGGTCATCAAAAGCATACTTTTGAGTGCAAAGGTCTTTCATGGTTTACAAAACATACCTTTCCCCTCGATCGCCTTTCACTTAACTTTCTCAACCAACCAGTCATGTAGGTGTGTGTATTTTTTAAATCTAAAGGAAGCTTCACTTTCTCGTTGATGTGGTGGTGTTTCCACTACTGGGAAACTTCGATCAATCTCAGTAATGAAGGCGATCGACAGTTATTCAATTTTGGGACAAGTCTTAAGAAATTGAAGGTCTCTTTTTGCAGGAAATAAAGGTTCTTCAAAGGATGACGTGAAAAAGAAGGAATCCAACCATCAAAAAGGGTGGGGCCTCCTCCACACCAGAAGATTCATGGACACCAACAACCCGGTCATGTCGGATTCAACCCGCATCATGTTGGTCCAAGATCTTTGTCTTGTGCTCAGGTAGCCTTTGGTGTTCAACCAGCAATGAACAAGTATTAGATGAAGGCGGCCAAAAAAGCGCAAAAATATACAAAGAAGACGCAGAAGTTTGCACATAAGGCGAGTAAATATGCGGCGAAAGCACAAGCTGCCAAATTAGCGATTAAACCTTTTACGCGAATGGATTTATTCATCCGGGTGCGGCAACATTGCCAGGAATTCGATTCAATTTGCTAAACTCAATCAGACCTACATAGGTATATTAAATAAATTATATAAGTTGGAGGCAATTTAAAAAACATTCTACAATTTCTGCGGCCAGGCCAGCTAGCTATGAATTTCATTGCCGCATAGTATTTGCATCACTTGTCCGGTAGAACATTGATGTCAACGATAGGTATCTGCTCCTCTCTTCCCGCCTTAACACTTTCGCAATATTTAATGATGCTTCCTCTTGACTTATTTATTTGATGATGATTGATTGAATGATTGAAAGTGAATCATTATTATTAACAATGCCGTCGATAATTATTTCTTTAGGTTTATAAATATTTTAAGTATTACAGATTCTGGGGTTGAATTTTGGAATAAAATTCACGCAATTATTGTCGAGCTTTATTGAGATATTTTCAAGAATGTTTCAAAGAATGGATGTAGTTCTGTGATTTCAGGTTGTAAAGGAAAGGTGGAATAACGTTATGTAAATTTGAGTGTTGAGTTTTATCCTAAACCGTGCTCACAATCAGGCAGGTGAGCTGTACAAAGGAGATTCGAGAAAATTTTCAGACATGCAAAAGTGTAAAGTTATGCGGGATTTAGTATAATTGAAAAAAGTATTGACAATCCTTAATTAACTGACCTATAGAATGTATTCCGGGTATTACGGGTATCTGTATTACGGGGTACATTTTGATGGCTTATACATCATTCAATATTTTTTTAAATGACGCCGATAATGATTTATAGAGGTTTCATAAATATATGGATTAACTATTTCAGATTAGTGCCTCCTCCGTTTTTCGGCCTTGTGAGTTTGTGCATGTTAAATTTGCAATCGGTTACAATTTGGTATATGTACAATGATGTTGAAATTATTGAATTCGAAAAGAAATGGTTCTGTTGCTGACCGAGATAAATGATAAGAATGGAAAGTTTTGTTTAAATAACATTGCACTTATTTTACATTACATAGCTGTTCAGATTTATGACAGGTCCACCGCTATTTACAAAGAAGATTAATACAGTTAACTCACATTTTACATGCGTACGTGCTGTTATACGGCATTATTTATTTACTGATCATTAAAATGCAAAAATGTGGCTTAAATTTAATAGTTATGTAACAATGCATCCAAATTGAAGGACTTTGCATTAACTTGAATGAAGTAAGTAATAATTCATTCATTTGTACATATTCATTTACTTGTATACATCATTCATACTGCCTTCTCATCCAACCTGCATTAATAGACTTAAATCATTATGCATCATAACCCTGCATTATTTATTGCGATTTTGCTTGGATGGTTAGGAGCAAGTCAACCACACCCACATCATTCTATACAAAGACGAAGCTGTAAGTATAACTGAAGCATTATTTATAATTGATGAGCTTGTTTTAAATAAATTAATTGCAGTGATTTCAGAGAAAACGTTTTATGAAGAAACGAAAAGCACACGAATTGAGCAGACGGAGAAGCACTATGAAATAGGGCCTAATGGAGAAAGAATTGAACTTCCCGCTGGACATAGCTCTGGTTATGGAACGGATACTGTTAACTCAGAGACAAATTTTAAAACTGGGAACAATCAACGACGTGATGGTCAAAATGGGCGCAACAATAATGGGAACAATGATTATGATTCAGGCTGGTCATCCGGAAATGGAAATGGCAATAACAATAACCGTAGGAATGACGATAACAACCGTTCAGGCAATAACGGTAGAGGCGGGAACAATGGAGGTGGAGGGAATGGAAACAATAATAACAATAATAATGGCAACAATGATTATGATTCGGGCTGGTCATTCGGAAATGGGAATGGTAATAAAAACCGCTCAGGCAATAACGGTAGAGGCGGGAATAATGGTGGTGGAGGGAATGGAAACAATAATAACAATAATAATAGGCGTAACGGAAACTCTAATTGCGATTCTAAAAAGTATAACGCTGTGTCTAATTCTAAATCCAATTCTGGCGCGGTGAAAGCAACCGCAACCGCCAAGTTATGCGGGAGCGCGAAAGCTACGGCGCTAAACGGTTCTCGTGCAGAGTCGATTGCACTGACGAGTGGGAGTGGAGATGCGGCCGCGCGATCTGAAAGTTTTGGGCAGGGTGGAACATCTTCTAAGGCGATTTCGACAGGTTCTGGTGCAGCTCGGGGGACAGCATCGTCAAAGGGTGACGGCGCAAAAGCGGATTCGGCCGCGCTGGCAGCGGATAATGATGCGATCTCAAATGCTGAAACATTGCACGGAGGGGATTCCAATTCACACGCGGCGGCAGGTGGAGATGGCTCCGCGAGTTCAACAGCGCTTGGCATGGAAGGTGGTGGTGCTATGTCAGACGCAGATACACGTGGATCTGGGAATTCGAAGTCAAATGCGCGCACATCCGGTGGCGGGAATGCTGATTCGAATGCGGCATCCGGAAATGGCGGGAATGCTATGTCAAATGCGGTTAGTGACAAGGAGGGGAATGCTTCATCTCGTGCGAAGGCTGCGAGAGAGGGGAATGCGGAATCAAATGCGGTCGCTGAGGATAAGGGGAAGGCATACTCTGTCGCGTCTGCCGATCAGGGGGCTTCCGTGGCGAATTCTATTAGTGGGGATGATGCAGTGTCGGACGCATCTGGTGGAGGAAGTCAGTAATATTGTATCAGCAAATTAATAAAATTGTAGTTGTACACAGGATTGGAATTTCTAAATGATAGTTCAACCTTATGAATATACAAATTAAATCTCAGCAATTATTGACATTAAGAACTGAATGTAACATTCAGAAATCTAATGTAATGTTTCCCATACATACACAGTTTACTAATTGTTCTGAAATGTTGAAGACCGAAATATATATACAATAAATCAATTTTCTTTTCAATCCCTTCTATAACAAGTTGTCATCACACGGTATAAGCAGGAGGGCGCAGAGGGGCTGCCCGCAAGGGGGCGTACTCTCAGCTCTTTTAATGAATTTAGTGGTGGATGAGATACTCAAGAAATTGAGGATCTCTATGCCACAAGTTTTCTCAAGTGAATATGCGGATGATCTTGGGACACTTTCACGTGGACCAGATCTGAGCATCGTCGCGCAACACGCTCAACAGAGCATAGATATGGTGGAGAGATGCAGCAAAGATGTCGACCTCGGGGTAGAGGGCGACAAGGTTGCTGCGATTCTTTTCACCAGGAAAAGGGTGGGGGTCAAGGCAATGTTAAACGTTGCTGGGAAACCCATACCTTTTGTAAAGAAGGCAAAATATCTTGGGGTCCCAATTGACAACAAGCGGACGTGGGGACCACACTGTACAGACAGGGGGACCAAGGGAATGGTTACCCTGGCTGTCTGTAAAAGGGCTGTAGGACCCACATGGGGACTACGACCTAGTACAGTGATGTGGCTGTATAAAACCATTGTTAGACCAACAATGGAGTATGGAGCGCTTGTGTGGTGTAGTGCCACTAAGGTGCAGAGTCATATGAGGGTTTTGGATAGGGTACAGAGGGTGGCAATGTTGTCGACCTCTGGAGCCATGAGGAGTACCTCCTCGGCGAGTCTTGAATGTCTGTTTGGACTTGAGCCAATGGATATTCGGATCCAGAGGGTGGCGCTCTCAACCATGATCCGTCAAAAACTCAACAATCAATGGTTGGGTTGGTATGGGAGGGGATTCAAAGAGGAACCTCCTTCCCCTGACTGCCTTTGTGGACAGGGAAGGGAGACAGGGTATCATTTTATGGCAGAGTGTGACTGCCATGCAGTCAACAGACTAGTCGTACTAGAGGGACTTTACTTGGCCTCTGAGGAACTACTAGAAGTGCCGTTCGCCAGGTTAGCTAGATTCATTGTTAAGACTGGGAGATTGGTAAGTGATCGCGGAGGGCATAGTTCGCAATAGTAATTGCTATCGCAAGTGTCTAAAGGGGAGTCGGCAATAAGCCTTTAATGTGCTTCCGCCGCTGGTTTGGGCTAGCTATCTCTATTGATGAGTAGTTCGAACAACCCAACGAAGTACTAACATACATACATACATACATACATTCTATAACGAGTTTAGAGATTCAACATGCCAGAATAACAATGGAAATTAACGTGCATTTCACCATCAAACTGGTTTAGTTTTTTAATTTAAATACAGTAGCTATATATAGGACTTCAATGGAAGTAAATCTTTCGCTATACGCTAGTAATAGCGGGCTAAAATAACAAGAACTAAAATATGTCAAATTTTTATCTAAAGAAAAATTATTTAATCGCGCAGCTACCTGTAAGGGGAGAAGGAAAAATTGATCTATCTGTCTGTCAGTAAAAGTTGAAATTATCACAAAAATGTAAAATCACTTTTAAGTGTGAAAAAATATTAAAACAATTGTTTAGTTGTCCAGAATTTTGCCAAAACGTTCATTAAATGTATTTTTAAATCAAATTGCTTTCATTTTATACTAAATATACATAAACTAGCAAGACATGGATGGAACTGAATCTTAAAGTAGTTCTAACTATATTCCACCTAGCAAATAAAACTGCAGGTAACAAAGGTATACAGTTTGCGTAGCTGTCCAAAATAGTAATCAGACATTGGTAACAACCGCAGAGGATTTTACATGAGTTTGTGATTCTAAGATGCGCGTGTCTAATTAGAGGTTGGTTTAAGGGTATTAAAATTTGCATCCAAAGAACACATTGAATTGGAATTTATTCATAAATTTGAGAATTTTGATGAAGGTTCCTGATTTATTTATAGCATTCAATATATTCTTATTTTTTGACAGGTCTCTTAAAATGCATAATAATTGAATTACTTATAAATTAAATAAACATTTCGAACACTATCCTGATCGATTTAATAATGCACAAAGCCTTTTACTTGTAGCAACGACTTGCTTCCTTCTCCTTTGGAAATTGCGTTTAAACTTCCGAATTGGTATCCTCCACCTATATTTTGTACAAAATAAGATTATTTTGTACATACACCAATATTATATATCAAAGATAAACTATTACTAACAATGCGACGGCATGAAGTGATCCGCTCGGAATTTGATGGGACCACTTTTAATGTGTAGTCCAACTCTAAAC
>JAQFZJ010001411.1:0-10688 GCA_034695645.1 Folsomia fimetaria
CCAAAAGTGAAAAGTATTAATCATAAAATCTACACGCTACAAAATATAAACCAACATAACACTAAACTGCGAAGATAAGCAGCCTTCTCAACACAACCAAGAAGGATAAAAGTAGGCCCCCTTTATGCATAACTTTACTTTTCTTCACTTTATTCAAATGTTTGAAAAGCTTTTAAACTTTTTATGGGACATGTCTGAGTAACCCATTTCATCGCCTTGCACCATAAATACTTCCCCCAGCCCACACTAACCTGCTCCCCACCAAGAGATCCATTTTGAACTTTGTCTAATCTATGATTTTGCGGTCCCACATTCTCCACACTGCTCTCCCTCCTTAGATTCGTCTTCTTCTTTACTATGTATTTGCTACCATTCATGCGCTGCATAATAAACAAGAAATAAAGGAGAAGCTTAAATCCCTCATAAATTCGTTTAACCACCCACGTTTATGCATATATTGAGGCAGATAAAGACTCCTTTGACTATCTTTCTACTCCAACTTTTTCCCTGGTTTATTTCGTAGTGATGGTATGCCGTCCCCGCGTCACGAATGTTATAATATTTCCATACCAGCATTCTACATTTAAAAGATTGACACAATTCACACGCTATTAAGGAGACACACTTAACCTACTTTAGTTCTGCATCTTATGTAATACACAAGGTGTAGGGCAGGTTGCGTCCTTATTTTATCGCACAAAATCTGACGACCTCAAGTTCGCAAAACTAAAACTCGAGTCCATAAAATGTGGAGCAGTGTGTAAAGTTGGCAGATCACGATTACCTATTCCCGTGCAGAGCATACAACACAATTTGAAGTAGACTGTAAGAGAGTAATTAATTTAAGAGAGTAATTTATGAAGACATTAAAACAACTTCCCCCCACAGTTTCTCTCTCCTAGTTCATGTATTCAAACCATCCCACCTACAGCTTTCACTCCACCTACGGTTCCCTTTATTACTACTGTACTTATTATTATTATTATCACTGTCGCTGCTTCACTCAGCCCTCCCATTTATTATAAATGATGAGACAACTTCATAATGAAATTCGCAAGATAGAAGGAATGAATGCATAAAGGTATGAAAAGCGCCATAGAATATTATTATAAGTCTTTGTTAAAGTTGAAAGTGAAATAGAAATACAATATTGACGACAAGAGATACGAAGTGTTGATACCGATATTTGGTAAGGATGAGAGAACACAAAAGAAAGCAAGTCGACCTTCGGGATTAGAACTATAAACGATATTGCTCCAAAAATGAAATAAACCATATAATAAAGATTATATAAGAGTGGAAGGAAACGCAAGCCAATATGAAGAGCAGGAAAGAACTAGAAAGACATATTAGCTTTTCGATTGATTTGATGGTCATACAAAATATTCTATTAATGCATCTTAGCAATGTACAAAGAATATGTAGTAATTGCATAGATAATCATGATACAAGATATAGTTGATATTTAGCATTGGCCTGCATTTAGGATTAGTATTTACTGTTTTTAGGGCATCATTCCACCATAACATATCCTGTATCGTTTGGGTCCATGTGTTCCGCTGATAATCGCCCTTCTATTATTGGTGTGTCGGTGGTCATGTCTGATTTTTTCAAGCACAATCTCCCTGTTTTGGAAGGAAATGGTTTGGTTTTCTCCTCTGGTAAACTTACAACCGTACTCTCTTTCAGATTTGATAGAGATTGCACAACTATAGACTATCTACGCGGGTGACAGGGATGTTGAGGTACAGGAGAGGCGATCGCGTATAAAAAGTGGGATCACGTGTCTCCGTCGAACTGACTCTTTCTCTGCCTCTCCCATTTATTCTGACTGCGAAATGGCTGTTCCTATCTCGTTTCAGATGCAAGATAAGTAAACTGCCACATCACCGCTATTCTACTAAGACAACTCTTTTCTTCACTTCAGAACTGTCTAACTTGACGACAGATCTGAAGAATGTCTACATGCAAAACCTAAGGCACCATTTTCTGGGCTTTTAGTGTCCGCAAAAATTAAAAAAATGTCTGTAAAAATCACGTAAATATAAATTATTTTGTGTATTAGTGGCCAATTTAAATTATTTATTTCAAGGTAACTACAAGGTTGAAGAAGAAGCTGGTTGGAAGTGAAAATGAAAGTGAATTAGATTGTGGCATGTTCATTTAAGTGCATTTTAGAGAGATGTGAAAGTTCATTTTTCTGTATCATTAAAGCTTTGTAAGCTTGTCCGGATATATGCATAGCTGGAGATTAGTTTATTTATTAATGTAGAAAAGCATTGTGCCTGTTACACAAATCCCACATCGCTCCCGCATTGCAGAGAATGTAATTAAAATTTACTTATGTAAATTTACTTTTACTCTTCTCATAACCTTACATATATAGTTCGCTCGTCTATCTTATCCTTTAATGTTTTATTCTTTTTGGAAACACGTATATCAACAACAACGTTTGGAATATTCCACAGAAATCTATGCAATTACCCCATTTGTACTATGCAATAATTTACGCTTTAACCTCGGTCATGGTACGATACAATCTCTCGTTTGTGAAACTTTATTCTCATCTGTTCCTGTTTATTTTTATTACTGCACAAAACAACGCGGTTTTATTCTTGTGTTGGATTCGTTTTAATGTTGCATCGTGGATTAAGATTTAGTCATATTATTATTTCTCCCAACCGCACAATTAGTTTCCCTTGCTGAAACTAAAAAGTTACGAATTAGTACAGAATCTGGCTTTACTATTTGTCTTCTTGAGGATACAAATACCACTTTTGTACTTTACAAGCTGTTCTAGTTTAGTAAATTGGAGAACGTTCTGGTCTGGTAGTTGGTTTTCTTTTATTTTCATAGTATTTGGCAACCGGGGCCAACAACTCTCCTCATGCCAGGATTACGTTGTTACTCACCCACCAGGCACATTTAGTGGAAGTAAGTTGGGTAAGTCAGTCCAAATTAGAAATGGCGGAAAAAGGTTGTCATGCCAGACCTCTGTGCTGGTTGACCGTTAGGATGGTGGTAAGCAATAAAAGTGTGGTTGTGTTATCATATAAGTCATAATTTAGTTGAGACGGGAGATTAAGGATAGGGACGGGACCGAGTTTGCGAACAATAAATTGTAGAGAATGAAATCTCATTCACAAAACCATCGTTGCGAAACCTTCTCCACATTTATTTTTAAATGTGGTCAGTAGCTGAAGGGGCCCGTGCGTGAAAACAATTATCAAAAATATTCGGGGCGAACTGCTTATTGCTTATTACTGCGAACTGTTCCAATTCATTTGACACCTTATCCTTATTAATTCTTTGGTAGAAAATCTAATTAACAATATCTCCATTTATTTGTTTCATTTATTTAGCAACGTCTGCGGATATAGCTGTATGTAATATAGTGTTTGTTTAGCATATGAATCCACCTTCATGGGCTCTACTACGAGCAATCTAAAATTCGCTCATGAGTTAAGAACATGAACGAGGTAATTGGCAAGGCATCTTCCATTAATGAGAATGAGAGTCATTAATTGCGGGCAACGTATACCTGGGAAGTCAGACAATTTTACACGAACTATTCAAGTAAAATTGTCTGTTCAAGTTGAACAAGTACTGACGACAAATTGGCCACGACAAACGTGTGATGATTGAAAAATGAGGGAAGTTAAAGAAACGACTTGATTCTCCACTTTCTTTTCTTGTTTGTAATGCACTCAAAGTAGAGGCTGATTGATTGCCTTCATTTTTCAAGAACCCTATTTAGGCAATAAGAGTGGGTTGTCAAGTAGGGTAAGTTGGAATTGTGAAAGTGATGACACTGCGATTACTGACATCTTCCCTATTTGCAATGTGATGGGTTAAAATTGCCTTGATTTGCTACATTTTGTATGTGTGTACGTGGTCCAAAAACATATCTACTGCCATGCGTCTTAATGATGCTCAATTTCATAAGTCAATCCTAACCTTGACAAGTTTTCTTACACTTTGCAGACAAAGCTACAATAATGTACAATATAAAAGTGAGAGCAAATGATAACCAACTCCTTCTCCATTGTTGAATCAGCTCGTTCTTGCTCTAAACATAATCATAAAGAATAGTGTGAACCGAGGTGAAAGTGGAGAAAGCACTTTCAGACAAAATCACATTTTTAATATTATGGGCATATGTATCCAACCAACACCGCAATGTACATAATCTCTTCCCATAACCCACAAGACAATAACTATAGGCATATAAAGAATAGAATGGAGATGAGCATGATGCACATCTGTATGATCTTTCTCCACTTTATTTATGTACAACATTCACATTGATTTTTATTACCATCGTTATTCTCCCGTGGAAAACACTACTTAACGCCCTGCATCTACTTCTCCGCCATGTTTTCTTTTTATAAAGAGGTTCTCTTAAATGAAAAGTAATCTGCTTTTCTCTATGTTATTCCAAGTTGAAATTTCCAAAAAATAAAATGAGGTGAAATATCTGCAAACTGTTCCTACTATCATATAATGCAAATCGTAAAAAGAATTGAAGCTGTCTTTGTCATGGGCACATCTTTGCAGATATAAAGTGAGTTTTCAGGAATGATAACGTCATTGCTTTCGGTTGGAGATAACAACCAAACCAGAGCAAACATTGAATGAACGGGCCATTAAACTCTTCAGAGCACAATCTTGCATAGATTTGATTGGAGCACGCACATAATCGGCGATAAAATAAATGGGACAAGCAAGGAAGCAGGAAATGGGTCGCAGTAAATGAAGCAATAAAAGCTTGCGTCAACGTGTAACAACATGACGAAGAACAAAGTAAAGAAAACTGAAACTCTGCGAGAGCATGGGCTCATATAATCAATTAATTGGTTCATTTATTAAATGATATGTAATGATATATTACTAACGGTTTAATAATAATTTATTTAATAATATTTATATGCGTATTATTAATGGATTGCAATGTGTATCATTCTTCAGGGGGAATTCCACACATTTCACAGAAAACATTGATAAGTACATCTTAAACTAATAAATTGTTATAATATTGCACGGACTTTCTGTTAGTGGCTTCCCAACCGAAAATGATACACCACACCACATTTGTTTTAGTTAATATAATCTCCTTGTGTAAAAAAATAACTTCTCTTCTTCAACCGGCATTATACTTGATATTGCTCCACCTGCTACTCATTAGCAGCATCAGCTTGTTTTGTTTGTGTGGAATGCGTTATTCAACGGAACGAATCTTGAATCAAACTGGCGATATGCATTAACATATACATATGTTATTAGTGTCAATCACTTTCAATGCGCTATTCCTTATTTGTCTCAATAACGAGATTATTCGCTTTAATAAATTTGCGTTTATAATAATATTGCAAACCCCCAGGATTGATGACAAATCGTCTTCGGGTGGAATCCCAACCCAGCGGAGTTTTCCATAGATCGTTGTTTAGACGAAATGTTAGGGTTGTACTGAACCAGATAAAATCGCTGTACATCTTTTTAGCAAGGCTGGACACTTTCTGGACAGTATTCTTGAAATCAAGGACGACCCTACAAGAGGACTGATTAAGAATAGCGATTCGCCGCAATTTGTGTTCAATTCTTGAGCTCGACCAATATTGCCTGGCTCGTGAATTTTAAACTACATTACTAATTCCGTTTTTTGGAATTAACCATTGGTTTACGTATCTTACGTGTCTTTGCTTAGGTATAATATTAATCTGTGGGCTAGCCAAGATTGTTAGAAAACTTTCCGAAAACTCTTAGACTTGCCTAGCATTTTTTATGCTAAGCTAATTCGCTCGTATCGATTATACGCGAACAAACCTTATTTGCATTATATTATTTGTGATTGGTTATTATTCGGGTCTTCGGCTATGTGACTACATCAAGCTTAATTGAGTTTCTAATAATTATGAACAATTAGGTTAGGTTGCCTATTGAATATTCGAATCTAACAATTATACCTTGCAGAACGAAAAGTAGTAGTAAAATGTAATCACAATATGACCGCCATATTAATTCCATAACAAATTTAACTCCCCAGATTTTATGTCGGTCTCAATTAGAAATCAGTTAACATAAGTTGAACCAGTAAAATTTTCTGAGCGAGTAAATACAAGTAATATCCAATGTTGTAAACGCCACAATTAAACAAAATCCGATTACGTTCTCAGATTATTGCATACTTTAATATTGTTCATATATAAATAACGTTAGAATGAAGGAGATAACCTCCCTCCTTCCTATTCTCTTGTATCGCCGTCTAACTTTTCCATGATATTTTCTTAAATTGGAAACCAAATTGAATTTTTGTCGTATTCTTCCATCCATTTGGTTTTTCCACTTTCTCCTCTTAACTTTCACTCCCAGTGATTTTCACTTTTCTTGTATGAAATTGAATAACTAGAAAGTTTACCGTAAATCAGGGAGTGAGACAGAATAGAAAAATGGAATTGAATGCAAATCCCTTGAGTGGATTGGATTGGAGTTGCTTTGCTCTGCTGAACCACTTTTGCAAATATTGATTGAATTCAATTTTCTATTCTAGAAAGTGGAAGTCATTCGCTGTTCTTCAAACATGAACTTTGTGAGGAAATGATTTACTCTCTTCATAAGTTGCCAGAATATTTGTTTACAGCGATGGCGAACTGGTGTGTAAACCAATATCAAGACGCAAGTATACTTGCAAAATTGGATGAGGCGAGCCGAGACTTCATATTGTTGTTTATGTATTATAGGAAAACAAATCTAAAAATATTATCTGCACAGATCATAAGAAGAAAATGAAGGCTAATAAACAAAATGGATTCCATTTCCTTTGGAACCCTAGAAGTAAGGAAAAAGCAGGAATAGAAGGACATAAAAAAAGGTACACTAAAACTCCCCACATAGAAAAATAATCTCTTTCTCTAATTCTAGAGGTAAACGTAATATAAAATCATGCTATTTCTTTGCACTGTCTTATTGTGTTTATCTATTATTGAGAGCCACACTGACTCATTTTCATTCCTATCTGGCAGCTATTTATCCAACTGAAATGAAGACTGAAATGTATTCACCCTAGGATGATATACATATAAGTATAAGTATATATGTATAAGTATGATATATGTATGTATTTGTACATATGTTTGTCATTTTAGGTATCCGTATGTGATTGTTTGATGCACAACTAAATTCTATTGACATGGTTTATGTACTTTATTACATTGTACTTGGTATTAAGAAACACTCCTTGAGTATCGCTTTACTCATTATAATTTTTTAATAATAAGTATTGTCAATTATAACTTATACGTCACTACCGTATGTTTGTTATTTAATCAAAATAAAACTCATAATCCAAATATTTGTTACAAATGTCCGAAACTACTGTTATGGATGTTCGCTTTTTATTACAATAATCATGTTATTCCATGACCGCATGCGGGATTGCTATGCACATTTTACAAAGTCGATACATCTTCTCTTTACACATTTCGTATACATTTGACTGAAATTTGTCACAATTTCCCAAATAGCGGGTAATATTAATATTATTAACCTTAATTTTAATTTATTTTATTTTATTTTTTGAGCAAAAAAAGGGTTTTGGTCGCTGCAAACATGAGGGTCTGTTTGAATCGACCCTAATGTAAAGGTCTGTTTGAATCGACCTGTTTAAAACTTCAACCTGTGACATATATATATATACATACTCTGTGCTGTGCTGTACTACTCTACTTTTAATGTGTAATTGATAAAATTGCAATTTTTGAGTCATAATTATTTAAATGAATAAAGAGGCGACAACGCCACGTTTGTAATCTAAAAAAAAAAATTCCCAAAAAATGCTAACAACGCTTCCAAACTGCCACACAAGAATACGAAAAAGCCAGATCCAATATTCGATATAAGTAATTGCGCCTTAAACTCCCCGGCACCCATTGTATTTCTACTATTAAAATGCGCAATATTTAAAGAATCTAAAAATTTGATATACTGCGAGTAAATTCCCGATTCTACTATTCTGCGAATGCCATCCCCCACAAATTCCTACCGAAACGATACAGAACAAATGTAAAATTTTGATTACAATTTCAATCTTTAGAGGATATTTTGAAAACCAAATTCCACACAAAAAACGGTCTTAAGTTGTCACTTCTTTGACATTTATAAAAAACGTCTTAGAAGACTAAACGTCATAAAAATAAAAACCACATAAATATTAATTTGTGCTATATTGGTAATTCTCCTAAACCACAAATTAGTTTCTCCTAAAAAACAAATTAGTCTCTACAAATTAGTTTCTACAAATTAGTTTTACCCTTATCCAATTTCTAAGAACACAAATGAGTCGAAAAACGAAATTTATCTAAAACATATTTTTGTTAAAGCATGAAATAGAATTACATGATTCTATAATACATACCAGCCTATTAAGGTCAATACTGCTTGTTAGCTGCTTTGGTCGAATCATTTGTTACGAAATACGTATTATTTATATCAGGGGATTACGAAGTCTAAAATTTATTTTACCATCGCTGATAGGCCACTTATGTAAAACTGCTGCTAGGAGACTACTGCTTGCATGCATCACTTTATAATGTGCTAAAATTATTTGACGGATCGTCTGGTGAAACAAAAATTTGAACAGCACGGACCGATTTAGTCCAAATAAGTGTTTAATTACCAAAATCCAACGGCGGTCCACAAGACTTATTTCTAGGTCACTTATAAGCGAGATGTGAGATGTGCACGAACCTTCACATAAAAGCAAAAATGACTTATAAATTAACAACATTGTTAGAAGCTTAAGACTGGGACGGGACCAATCTCCTAGATAGGTCATTTGTAACCCGTACTTGTTAGATTTGCCTTGTGGAGTTAACGCTTTCACTTCGAACTTGGAAAAATGTACACCGATCTTATCTGGTTCAGTACGACATTAACCTTTCGATTAAACAGCTATCTGTGGAAAACGCCGCTAGGCTGGGATTGCACCCGAAGACGATTCGTCATTAATCCTGGCGGGTTTGCCACCTTTTTCTGGTGGCACTGTGTCATATACATCGTTGTCCTTGCACTTTCCTGCGGATTCCTTGTGTACTTGGACTATGGCGAAATATTCCTAAAAAAAGGGCGCATACCACAGTCCATCTTGAGTCAAGGTATTATTATCATCATGGGGGGTCTAGTTGCAGGGCGGATCGCTCTTTTGGTGACATTCGATGGGAAGGATATTATCGCTAAAGTCAATAGTTTCATCAAATTACACGAGGATTTCGAGAACTCATCAGCACCAGGATTGAAGAAAAGTGAGATTGGCAAAAGCATGCATAATAAACATTTATGAAACAAAACATTAATTATTAGAAGGAAAATTCGGACCGAAGCAAGTCATGGTATTCGGTATACCGTTTCCAAACCTTCGTGCCGGGGAGATGCCTAAAATCGGTATGTATATTTCAAACTCGTAAAAGTGAATTTTATGATGTTTTATTTGCTAGAGATGGCGCTACTAATAATGCTCTGGCCACTCCCCTTGCTCCCAGTTCCCTTGGCAATCGCATGCGTTTTCTTTTTAAGAACAGACGTGTACATCTTCGTCCTGGAGGACATACTACCCCACCACATTGCCAACAGTTTTCTTCTGACGCCCCTCAGGGCAGGTCTTTTATTCGTTGTGGCTGCCGAATTCTGCAGGATCTTGCCCTTCATCTTGTTCATGCTAGGTGTTCCAGCGTTATTGTTCATACGCGCGGCGGAGATTCTTCAAAGAAGGCGTTTCGAGTAAATACTGATAATTATTTAATTAGTTTGAGAAGACATTGTTTATATAACGCGTTATATCCTGTAGGACTGGAACATTGTCTCTCTACAACAGAAGTCACATATTGTTGGCATCAGCCGAAGAAATACTTGCAACGAATGCCTTCATGTTGATGGGAATTGGTCTCATGCTGTCTGCTTCTCTGAACTTTGCTACGATCAGATTCCTTCATTCTGAAATGGCACTCGCTTTCTATTTGATGTTTCCATTTGTGGCGTCCATTATGTTGTTTGCTACGTTTCTCTTACTATCCGTGGGGATTGGGGTACATGAAAATTCAGTAAAAGCGTTGACAAAATGGAAGGATGAGGTGCGTCCTAAAGATGCTCAGATGCAGAAGAGGCTAATGTCGATGCGACCTTTTCATGTATATGTTGGGTTTAATCGACACTATTTCTTCAACACTAAAAAATCCCTGATGGGTACTTATATGATGTCCATTGTGGATAACACGGTCAATCTTCTTGTGTTAGTTCCTCATTATAATTAAATTTATGTTATTTGAATTACTGCCATTACAATTGTTGAGCTGCGGTGTCATTCATGTTAGCGTAAGGCAAATTCCTCCTGCAAATTCTACATTTTCAATTGAACGTACCTACCACTATGGTAGGTATAGTTTAATTGTGATGCATCACATCATGTACTAATTAAGTTAGGTCACATAAATTAATTAAGTGTTATGATTGCTGGACATTCGCATAAAATTGTGCTCTCAACCTCGCCTGCATGTAAAACTACGAACGAATTTCTGCTGTTTTAAATTGCTATTGCCCTAGTTTCCTTAGCAATAATTCCACCAGTGATGGGCGCCCACCGGGCAAATCCCACACGTGGGCCCACCGGTGGGCGGTGGGCTCGGTGGGGTGGGCTCGTG
>JAQFZJ010001412.1:0-10687 GCA_034695645.1 Folsomia fimetaria
ATAAACTTGATTTTTATGCCAGAGAAAAAGGGTTTAAGATTTAGTATTTGGATTCTTGGAAGCTTTACTGGAATTGCATCAATGCTACTTACTGACACATGTCATAAACTTAAAATTTGTTCAAGGTTTGAAACACTGGTTTGTTTAGAGCATCTCTTGTCCGAGAAACATTTATTGTTCAAAAGCACTAAATTACGTCTTACTTTATGTCACTTTTAAAAGGTCTCAGAAAATATCTGGAATTAATGTAAAAAATCAAGCCATATTTTCCATCGAAATGACATAAAAACGTGGTATAGCTGAGGTTGATAAAATGTCCACATCCCATCAACCATCCAGGAGGGAGGACTCAACAACTTCTCTCCATAAAAAGAGTTGGGTTTCAATTGCAACAAACAAGCCGAATATTGTTCAACCTCCTGTGTAAACGCATACATACATGATATGCGTAATTCGAGTTACTTGAGGACAAGAGAAAAGTAACAAATTTCAATCTTATAGCTCTTCATAAATTATATTTAACCATAAATTTAATCAAAGTTAAGGCTCACTTTCCAGCCTGCCCACCTTCTTCGAAGCTTATTATGTTGTTTTGTAAAATTATTACAAGACACCCCACGAACCAGAGGGATAATATTTCCATGAGTGGTGTAAACAGATTTCAGATTTCGTCATTGAAATCAAGGACCTACAATACACGGTTGTATTTTATATACAAGTTCCCACCATTTATATTCGTGTAAGGGAACACATAATGGGATCATAAACTTGAAATAGGTGTATGAAAGGATCGGTATACATTCCAATTTGAATACAGATTTGATGAGTCCACATCACAAAGTCAAAAATTTGTCTCAACTGATTTCATCAAAGTTTATGTACATTCAACATTCCGTTTCGGAGGAAAGAAGACATTATTGTGATACAGGCACGAATAAAAATAAAATGGAAACGAAATCAAAATAACCATCACACACATAAAGGTCAGAAATCTATGCAACAACAGAATGATCTAATGTATTCGTTCACCCCTCAATTACACCACTCATCACCAGCACGTTTACTATTGTGATTGGTGATAGTTGATTGTAAATTCTAAGTATATCTGAAATCTCAAAAGATGTCTAGACTAGACCGGAATAAAATTCAAAGGATACCAAATAAATACATCCCAGCTTAAAATGAAGAAGCAAATAAAATATTCGACCCTGGAATCGTAACTCTTAACCTGTGTGTACACATATAGCGTCATCCTGCATGGAAAACATTCATCCGCATTTGTTAGTGTCAATAACTTATTGGCGCATTTTGTATTGATCTTTAGATAGACGGAGTCATAAGCAATGCAAGTAAACAACAATACCAACGCATAAGTAATACACTATAAACTAAATCACAATGGCATATCTTGGGTTTAGAGTCTGAATTTAGAGATCAAATATCCTATTATGTATGATGCGGGTGGTAAATATGTACAGTATATGCACAAGGTGTGTGTTATATATTTATTTTATTATTGTCAATTCTGTTCAATTCCATGCGAGTCGGTTGGTAAAAAATGAGATCCAGAAAACTAAATAAAAGACCCAATCTTTTCATATAATAAGCGAGATGCATTGAGAAGGACAACAAAATAACAAAAAGACAGGAATCGTGTCGCCATAAAGCTCTAGGTGTTCCCCTCTTGAGATGATTTCTGACCTGAAATCTTTGATTGTCTTTCTATCTCTTTGTTATTATGTCTTTAGCTTCTTCACTCAAGAAGATATATAAAATTATGGGTACTTTGAAACCGTCAGTTTTATTTCATTCTGCTGCTATGCGTAAGCGAAACAATTCCTCAGTAGAATGGACCCCACAAATATCTCACAACCTTATCTAAAGCAATCCCGTCTCAATCTGATCAATGAAAAAAGTCATTTCTCAAATCAAATACATCAAGCACATTCTGACATCATCGTTCTTCCTTCTTGTTCCAGTTAGTTAGTGACAATTGGAACTCATCTTTCTTTGTCTTTGTATTGAATAAAGTCTAAGGTTAATATTGATAATATCTGCTTGTCATATTCGCATTAGTTTAATTTTTAACAAGATTTCAAGGACAAATTTGAAATTAAAACTACATTTGACATTTGATTTTCATACTCCACCTACTTTGACACAAATGACATTTCTTATAGATAATTGAATTTAAGATCATTTGCAATTGGAGGGATTATATGCATTATTCTATCAATGACTCTTTATGCTTGTGCTTAGTCTTAGCGTATGTATAAGGTGGCGACACGAGCTTCTCTAAAATTAAACTGTAATTTGACAGGGATTATTGATGTACGGATGTATTATTGGAGGATCTGTCAATTGAGTGGGAGTGACTGGGAAGCGATACAATATGTGACCTGACCCGCTACTTGAGCATGATTGATGGTCGATCATAGTCGGAGAGCGAGAGAAGGAATGAAGAAGGAAAATGGAAAACGGAAGGGAAAATTTCAATTACATTGCAAAACAACACGAAAGTAGTGGGGATGTGGATCTTGTTGAACAAGGACTTTGAGAGTGAAATGATACATGGGCGCATACCATGAATACATCACATCATCCAACCCTGAATGAATGCTAACGACATCGGGAATGCCAAATAATAATATATATACCTTTGTCTTCTTCCAAGGGGGAAGGAAATTCACAAAAAAGTCATTTTGTTTGCCAAATACAACAGAAAGAGAAATGACAAGTAAAACTTCTACTGGGATTCGGCAATCAAGCCAAAACTTCAAGAATGAGTGACTGCTTCTTGACTGACAATTCACACCAACCACAACCACCAATAATAATACTGCATGAGATGAATGCAGGCAGACACCCCGACAAACCCCAATTCAAAATAGTGAGATGAAGCCAACTTTTAAAATGACAAAAGAGTTTTAGAACTAATATCAAATTATCATTAACTGCCTGCTCACAACCACAGAGTGAAAGGCGCATATATATATTCCATCACCAGCAAATAGATTAACTTCCGTTTTTGCTTTCCTACATGAAAAAAGTCCATTAACAAGACATGCTAGTTATAAAATGATCTAGAATCTCGAACACACATTAATAGACAACATGGGGCATCCTCTTTTTTGCACCAGAATCAGCCTATATATGCAGTGTGGTTGACGATGGAGAGAATGGTAATGAATCAAATTGAGAGGAAGAAATCACAAGATGACTGCATTCCTTGAAATTTGAAATGACGCCAACAAACTCATCAATCTACATCGACGACGGACTCAAAACTTAAAGTTGGGCTAAACTTCGTTCACGTTGATCTTAAATACTAAATCATCTCAGTCCATCTATCCATCCTCCTATTCTCCTCGTTTTTACCACCACTACACAAGCAAACTAGCAAACCCAGCAGATCTCTTTCTCCGTCCCATTATAAAAAGTCAAGTAGGTGAGGAGAATAGGAAGACGCACTTCCATCTCCAAGACTCATCAACCATCATCATAACAAGCAAGCAAAGCAAGAAAGTAAGTATGGATTATATATGGATGCTATCATATACTATAGTTTCATTTCCATCATAATGCTTTATTAGCCAGCCAACCTCCTCTGCGAGTATTGTATATCTCTAACTATTTTCATTATTGCAAATGGATCTCAATCCCAAAAATAAAATAAAAGGCTGAGTCCGTGTGCACAAATGAGAAGCCAATATCACAGAAAACCAAATATCTTGTCATTGACAGACAACCATACAGCTTGAGAAAATTGGATGATGATGATGATGACGATCATCTCATGCTAGCCAGCAATGTTTTTCTATACGCTTTTCTATTACGCTCTTATTAACAATGACGACTTATTATTATCTTTCATCTATCTAGGCTGCATTATTGCAAGTCTTTTTTCAATGTTGGATATGTTTTTGGAATTTTTCAATACCATTAAAATACCATTAACCTCATTCTAATCGCATCGCTTTCCCATCTCACTACATTGTTTTATATTTAACTACGTTCTGATTTCTTCCATTATGTGTCGATGATACATTATTACATACACTTTACAACACTAGTCGAAGAGAAGCATTAACTCTGCCTTTCTTGCTTGCCCATCCTTTCTTTCCTTCCTTGATTGGACCCAGAGTTTGAGGCTGGCTAGCACTATATAATTCTCTCATTTGGTGAGCAAAGTCGTATGTAAGTATATTCTGCATATTATCATTTTCTGTAATTGATGACAAGACCTTCATTCTCCGTTGTCTCATATATCAAAATCTAACGTATCACAACCAATCCTTTCCAATTTTGTGCACACTTCCGCTCCTGTCTCATTAGTCATTCCTCATCGTGTAATAAACTTATCACTCTTAACTCACAAACCAAGTAAGTTCGTGTCCAACAACCAAGTGTCTGACCACCACCACCACCGTCCCGTGTGGGTTAATAGCTAAATTATGTCCCTCCACACCTTTCCACTGTACCCTCAGATTCTGCCGGATATGATAAATTGGAATTTTCAGTTTGAATTTCTTACCTGTGTGTGTTTCAGCTTCATTGCCTAGGAGGCACAATACTATTAGTGAGATGTGATTGAGGCAATATGAAATTAAGGTGTGCTGCTAAGATCGAATAGGCATTATTATATTATTGTGTTATTGTGTAGCCATTTGTGCATTTCTTCATCATTTCATA
Source organism: Folsomia fimetaria (assembly GCA_034695645.1). NCBI lineage: Eukaryota > Metazoa > Arthropoda > Collembola > Entomobryomorpha > Isotomidae > Folsomia > Folsomia fimetaria. The sequence goes on from JAQFZJ010001412.1 coordinate 4,693, forward strand.
TCTGAACATTGCATTGAAATGTAACTGCCATGTCTAATACAACAACCAACGACACTTTAGTTTGGGAGAAACGATTAGATATTCCTTTTACAGCAAAATGTAAACTTCCATGACGAAAGGGTAAATCTGAGCTTACCCTTCTAAAATTCAGCTGCGTGTGTTCATCAACAGACATAAAGTGATCAGACAAATGCACAAGGACTTCTGAATAAATAGCCGATGGTTAGATAGAGAAGAGAGGAAGGAGGTAACCTACCAGCTTCGATTATTCGTATTCAATTCTACGCCGGCATTGTGTTTCGTTTCGATGCTGTGCCATTCAATACTCAAACACTTTGCATAGGAAAATACAACAAACTCAAATGGGATAAAAATATTCGTCAAGCATAAATGTGATGAATCTGTTCTGCTTCACCCCTTGGATATTTGTTACGTGGATCCTGGCACTACCATGATTTTGGGGTTGAAATGAGGATTTTTATCCAAAAGAGCCAACCGTATTCTTTCTCAGCCAATATTTTTTACCGTTTTTACCCATAAAAGAATTGGGGGTTTACCCACAAGGTGCAGATGCAAGATGCAAAACACATTGCATAATGAAACGGCCTGTCACGGTTAATCAAAGATTTTGTGACGAAGGGAGCAGCTCCCGATTAAATGCAAATGGAATAAAAAATCATGATACAAAATAATCTCACCCGCAAAGGAATAATAATGACGAGAAGACTCAGAGCTCCACCCAATAAAATAATGTTGAGAGGACACCTTTCCACAAAATGGGAAATTTGTATAAAGAAAAAATAGAGATCATTCACGGAATCTTTTATCCATTCACCACTTTCACCCTGACCCTGCATGGTGTGTACATGGCAAAATGATATAATGCATTCAATTTAACTATGAAATAAAAGTATAACAGATTGATAATACTGCATATAAAAAAGGAGAGGTTGAATATTATGATTTACTCTAAATCCCTACATGTTCATTCGCATCGTTCACGCCTGGCAATTTTCACTTTTTATTCCATTTCAACAGAATCTCTCTGAATACAAGGAGCACAAAAGGATACACGGAAATATTATAAATCAGGTAAAGTAGAGTAAAGTGGAATATAAAGAGTGCCTGAATGCAGGCAGAATAATGGGGAGTCCTTCATACAGAAGAGAACCAGGTGGATCCTCAAATAAAAAATCCTTTTGCCTATCAAAAAATTCGTCAAATTTTTGATTCCTGACAAAGAACTTGATCACATTCATACAAAAACCGTATTCCTGATCTGCCACAGATTTGGAGGTTTCGATACAACTCAACCGTAACCACGCACATATTGTAGAATGTACATCAAATCAAATCCCTTTCCCGGAAAAGACCCTTTTCCTCAAAGCCTTATTACCGAGAGCATCAAATAAATACCCAAAAATGCAAGAAACAGTTAAATAAATTGGACGTTGCTCACTGTGCTTGTCTCCAGTCAGTGTGTAATAAGTTTATATTTATAAGGGAATGAGATGATGGTGGAAGTGGTGGTCGCAGTATATTGAGATTTTTGAGATGCAGAAAGCATTTAACTTTGAACCTTAAACAAGAAGCGGATAGATGATGATGATGTGTGTATGCTCAAATGAAATAAAAATAACATGATTCTCCTCTTACAAATAAAGCCTTGTGCCTCCTCTCACTTAAACTGACTTCGTCAGGAAGCATATGGCTCAACGTCTCAAGTAACCGGCCAGATGCTTGATACGATTCTCTCCAAAACAACCAAAAGTGAATTTTGACCAAATGGCCAAACTTTCTGATATATCACCCAGACCTTCATCCTTGTTGTTTTACTTTTACTGTGCCACTAATTAAGACGAACACGAAATGCATGCGGATAAATTCTACAAACGCGATTTTTCAACCGCCGTAATTCCTGGTTATAAATGACATGTCGAACTAATTTACTGAATTTTGAGAACCAGAAAATTCCTCAATTAGGGATTTTAGGTTCCTTCTCCAATTTGCAATCTCTGTGTTTTAATGACAATTTCATAAAATAAAAATAAAAAAATATAATAATTCAGACTTAAACATGTCTTGGTATGTGCATTTATTTTGGGCTACAGTTGTTGGACATTGGGGAATTGTACAAATTCGTGACCAATTAGACATGGGAGCGGTTGGAGTATAGGAAGCAATGAAGTATTTGTGATTTTACAAATGACCTTTTCTCACTGAATTTGGTAGACATCGGATAAACGAGTATAAGGCACTTCACATTCACTCCCACAAGCAGAAAGTTTGTCATCAGAGTGCCAAGTGCTCCAACCCATCCATCCATCCTTTGCCTTGTTACCAGTGCGATACCAGCAACAATTGAAGAGGAAAATATACATAAATGAATATTGCTTATTCACATCCTATCTAGTTCCAAATCTGAGAAAGGGACAACGTTGCCTCGAAATGAATAATGGCTCGCTTGCCTAGATTGATGGACAGTAATGACAATAAGAAGAGCGGACAAAATACCCTGCTGAACCAAAATGCATAGACTGCAGGACAGCGAAATGATGGGAAATGCACAACTTGAAAAATCGAATAAATAAATAATATTGTGAACTGCATTAAAAGTTTATCTTTCATATACCACTGAAGGGAATTAAGGAATGGAGGGTTATTGAAAATTGAACATGAAATGTGGCCATAAGCTGGAAAGGATCGATCCCTTCCATCTTCGTCAGTGAAGGTCTTTTACCTCGCCCACCCGACAAGGGTTCTTCATCTGTTTTCCATCAAATTAAAATCGACTCTATAACTCTCTACCCTGACCTACATTATCAAAATTTTCTAAGAAAACAGCTCAAGATCGAGGGGCGGACATGATCAACAAGAAATACTGTAAATTCATTTCATGACAAGCAATGAAATGGATGGCACAAATTACAAAATCCTCATTAAAATGTAACTATACTATATTCTATACCTAACTCAACCTGGAATTCCACATTGCCCTGAATTCTTTCCAGCTAACAATTTATTGACCAGAGTTGGATTGGAATTCTAAGATGAGCAACCCATTGTTGAAACGAACCCTTTAATGTTGAGGAATTTATAAGAAATAATTAAATATGGATTATGCATCTCAATAATTAAGTCGATATTGTTCCATATAATATTTCACAATCATTAATTATAATGGCCCCACAAACAGTCACAAAATAAATGCATCCTTGAATCAAATCACACCAGAGCATAAACGAATATCAACCAGAAGCCTTCAAGTTTGGATAATATTTAAAATTATGCAAGGACGCTGTAAGTGATCTAACAATATCAGGTTTGGAGATGGAAGTATTAAATAAGCAAACGGTGATACTTTTGAGGAGTGTTTGTTCATCCTGTTATACCATCCTCGTTTATTGAGCTTTCTTGATAGAGGAGCTGAGTTTGTGATGCCATAATTAATATCACAAATAAAATGTCGAAATTAGACTCTGCAATGGATTCCAAAAGTAACATTAAATTAGCAGTGACGTGCTAATCAAACTTTCTCATATCAGGCGTTGTTTCGTCTCATCTTTTCTTTGATTCAATAAAACTGATGCTTCTTCATCGAACTACCATCGAACAAAGTTTTATCTTGATTCTTGAACCGCTAGTTGAATCATAGGAATGGCACACTTATCTTTATTTTATTTTAACCTTATCATGATATCTAATATTTCAACTCTATCGAAAAAAAACTAAATGCAGATACTGACCAAGACCCAAGAGTAAGATCCCGCAGATATGTGTCTAGGATCACACCCAATCGTTTGGATCCAGTGGTGGGTGATGTAATGAAAACATTATAAACTAAATTTGGTCGGACAGCAGTACAAATTAAACACAGCGGGTTTTCACTACTTCCTAATAAAACAAAATTCTTGAGTTAAGTTGTATTCTGTACTATTCCATATTGTCTAAGCGTGTAATAAGCAATCCCTTAAACACGAATATCTTCTCATTATTCCAAAGTCCTCATATATCATTCAGAAAACCCGGTCGGTCAACCTTTAACATTATAAAATATCACAAACTACCGCTACACACATCTTATCTTCACATTTCATTGTTGAGGAGTAATGTTTTGAAAGCTATGATGGAATGCATGATTCAAAATAATTTTTGTTCTTAATAAAGGGCTATTAAAGACTTAAACGCACCAACACATCTACATATACGATATATAAGTAGACAGGAAGGATCGTCTGCGTTGTGCTCCCTGATATTTTTACGACATCTTACACAATAATAAAATGATACTGCACAATACACTATCAAGGGCGCAATAAGCAGTAGGAAACCATTTAACCAGTACACATCGGCTAAATAATTCGTGCCCACACATTGTAAGACGTAGGCACTATTTATTCTCGCTCAAATACTTTACTTTATACAGAGAATTCATAAAATTAAATCACTCCTGACATGCTGGAAACAAAAATGGTTTAAATTAAATGTGCACACATCTGTATTGCTACAATGAACAAATTATAGCATGTGTGTTTTACATTGCACAGGATAACCTGCCCCTATCAAAACTTAAATTGAACTTACACCCCATCATTTTCAAAGTCGCGAAATGTTAATAACGTTCTTAATATTTATAAGTGTTTGTTGTGAATATCTTTGAACTATACACTTTGCTTGGAAATCTATAAGCCATAAATAATTTAAGTTCAAGGACTCCCTTGCTGCTTAATATCAAAAACCAAAACGATAGCTTAAACTTGTATGCATTTATATCAGATCTGAGGAAAATACAGACATCAGGGTGAAAATAAAAATAATACTCTGCTCACCGGGTGCCGGTGCCATCAAGACAGAAGCAAGAAATGGTGTCTGTAAAATATTTCTGATTTCCTGGAATCATTTTATCCAAAGTCTGGATTTGAGTTTAAGGTTGTAAAGAAAAAAAACATTGAATGGGAGGAACGTTGGTTGGATTGAAAATAATAAATTGAACTTGTGATGGTGGTGGATAGTAGAAAAGGGACTGTGGTCTTTGGGTTGTTGTTCATTCTCAAGGAATCCTTGTAAATATCCGCATACATCAAGCTAATAACTTTCTTAAACCCACTTAAGCCTGGCAATGCAATATATGTATAAGAAACTACTGCTTTCTTGAAACTTAAAAGGTCGATTTATCCATTATCAGGAGAAATCGAAGAAACGCACGCTGGTAGAGTGCCTTTATATAAAGCTGCAAACAATGGAGAAATAAAGGACCATTATTTATCGTCAGGGCTTGGGAGTATCAATCATTCATACCATTTGGCATGGGCAAAGTAACCGTAAGGAACATAAGGGTACTTAATTCCTTATAGAATGCCGCAGAGGTCAATATTCTGTTTCGTCCGAATTTTCTCGAAAGGAATTAATATTAGCTCCGATGAGTAGCATATGCTTTAATTACATGTATGTATGGATGGATTGGAAAAACTCCATTTAACTTTCAAGTGTGACAGCGAGGTTAATTATTGAAAACTTGATTTTACGATTTTACTAGTATCTCATGTGTACTTCACCAATAATGCATATACATACATTCCCGAGCCAACCTTTTTAGTGCATGCCTGATATTAGATAGCATAATTTACAGTATTGTCATTGCAAATAACTTTTAAATGGCCGCACCTATTTAAATACACAATACAGATAAATTGATATGAAATGATTATAAGAATCATCATTATTAAATGCTGGTCAAACTAAATACTCTAAAACCCCAAAAGGATTATTGACTCTTGAATCTCTCTGAGAATTGATTTCAGTTAATTACCCGACGAATAAATTTTATATTTTACTCATTCTCCACCTATATCAAACAAATGTTTGGGTTTTGTTTGCCTTTGCGTGTCTCACAGAAAGTACACACAAGACGAAGGCAGGAAAAGTACCTACTTCCAAATCCAAACTTTGTTCAATGAACGGTGTGTACGTGGCACTAATCGGCATCTTCCTGTAC
>JAQFZJ010001413.1:0-10685 GCA_034695645.1 Folsomia fimetaria
GGGGTGGAGGGGGTGGCTTGTTTCATAGTTTTATGTGCACTCACTTCACCTTAGAAGTTTTTCAATTTTATTTATTTGCAACATTTTCAGAGTCATTCTTGTAAATGTAGTTTCCTTGTGAAACACTTGTGGCATAAGTCACACTTGAAAGTTGTCGTTTCTTGTTCTGGGATGTGGAGTATCTGGTGCTGTTTAAAATAACATTTATATTTATATGATTATTGGCAGATTTCACACGTGAACAATTCTGTCTCTTGTTTCTGAACGTGTAATTGATGGAATTGCCAACGGTGTTCTTGTAAATCTCTGTTCCATCTAAAAGACTTATCGCAAAAGTGACATGTGTAGGGATAGGGAGCAATAGCAGGAGTGGATTCCATAAGTGGCTGAAGACGCTTGTTGTACTTGTGCACAAACAGGGCAGGAGTACATTCCATAAATGGCTGATGATCCTTGTTGTACTTGTCCACAAACGGTGCAGTTCCTGTACCATAAATTGAAACATGCAGGACAAGAATTGAGTGAAGAACTCACCATTCATAATTTCTTCAGGAAATTGCAAAGATTTCTTCATTTCAATGGCATCAGAGATATAGGTTGAGAAAGGTCGGAGTATCTTCTTCCATTTGTGAGGAGAAAATGTGTGGACTGATGGATAGATTCCCCGAATGAATAATTTTACACCACCACCTAGTTTAGGTTCAGAAGACTTGAGATCTAAAAATTTCCCATGTTGTGGGTAAAATTTGTATCCTTCATCGAATTCTTCACTGCAAAAAATTACAATTTTGTATACTTTATATTTTACTTTGTACATGCTATATTAATGAATGCATATATACGTACATGATGCTACAACATGATGGTTCATGATCCACTAGCTCTGTATCTAAATCTGATATGACGACTTGGGACATTGACTGAAATGATGCCAAAATTGGACACGGTAGTTGGGTCCTTCCAAAGTAGTGGTACTTGTCATTAGCTGGAGAAAGGCACGGGTAAGCAAATATTCGAAACGGCTCCGTGTCTAGTTATTTATAAAATACAGTTTAAGTTGTACTGAAGGTTTATAATGGTTTTGAATGTATCTCATTATGTTACCTTCTTGATTTGTTAACCGTAATCCAGGTGTACCGTTTTCCTTGGTGTAGAAGATCAGAACACGAAGTTCCGAGTAGATAATCGTGTGATCATCATCAAGGTCGTCGGAATTGTTCATGCCATCCTAATAATCGTGGTCGTCTCCACCATTTCCGGCTGATCGTTCGCAATCTTCTTCTGAGACATCATGTTCTGAGCATGTAACAGAGCGTTAAATATATAATTGGGAGGTTCATCCTCTTGTTTAATATTGATTTCAACGACATCATAATTTTGTTGCGCAATTTCTTGAGCCGGATTGGTTGGATCAAGAATTGCATCCTTGTTTGACGAAATTTGTGGTTCATCACAAGCATTCAACTCTTTCTCATGATGACCAGTATTTGGGACGTAGAGCAGATCCGCATAATAAGCCCCAGTGTGTTCTCCAATGTTGCTTTGTTCATTCCTTATCGCATTATCATCGCATTTGGCATTATTAACACTTGATACTCTTGCACTGCTGTTGTGTATAGGAGTGCAATCCTAAAATTAATGATTAGTTCATTCATTGATCGATCTTTGCATTTAGAATGAGCTTTGTCTATGCATACCATTGATAAAGGTGCTTCGTAAAATAGGTCCTCTTCTAATGCAATTTCAACCCTCATCTGATCGGTTAAATCCTGTTGGACCTGCGTGCAGAGTAGTACATGAATACAAGTTGTCGATAATTGTTTACAAACTTTATCCGTCCTCAATCTTACATTTTCCTGTACCTCTGGCACACACCCCTCTGTTACTTTGTCAAGTTCACCACGATCAAATTTTTCATACACCAGGATGTAAGCTTGAGGATCAATCTCTTGACCAATTTCAATATCCTTCACGGCGTTTCTGGTTAAATTACGAACACTAAATACGACGAAACGCTTGAGCTGAATAATCAGAATTTTGGGGAGACGGGTAATTCTGCTGTCAGATCGTCCACCATGTTCTTTGCATCTTTCACATGCCCAATCAGTGATGCTGGAAGACAAAGTTTTTTCATTAATCGAAGTCAACCGAACCATAATGTTGAACATTTTGTCCATACCTGTTATCGTTGAAGTTTTCCCGTATCAACTGAGTAAAATTCATTTTATCATGTATAGCCAATTCCAATATGTTCCAAGGCTCATGAGCTGTTGCCTGATAAGGACATCCTGTACATGACACTGTGTATATGACAAGATTCACATTATTAGACTCATATAGAATTGCCCTTTAATATAGTCCCTTAAAAGTTACCGGTGTTATTCTGTGATCCGTGAAATACGGTGTACAATGTCGAGATTTTCTTTCCATCAACGTTTGGAGGACGGAACTTCGCAACGGTCTTCCACTCAGTCTCTATCACGGTAAGTATCGCTCCGTACGCTTCGGGTACATCCTTCTGTCTGCCATGTTTGACTACATTTCCAAGTGCTACAATTCGTAATTGATAATCAAGAATTATTAAAAACAACTACACACTGAATAAACTACCAATCAGAATTGAAGCAACATGGACTTGAATTGGTGACATCCTCTGGTAGTCCGAAAAGCACTTTCGGATGACGTATATTATGCAAAGAGCGTCCTCCCAATCTGTACAATACAGTCGTCAGAATAAAGCGAGAAAAATATCTCATTATACGTTACCTGATTGTGGGTAATGAAGTTTATGGTCATCTATCGCCAATTATGTTGTAAATTCCGGAATTTGAAACAACGACTGTAGAATGACGTTTAACCAGCAGGATTGCCCTTTATTTATTAGTCCAACTTGCTCCGCAGCTACGCTAGTTAATAACGGCGGATAAGATTGGACGTTGGTGATTTGAATGGGAAAATCGTTCTTGCTAAGGGGTGACAAAGGAGGTCGAACTGTATGTTTGCGCTTCTTTGTAGTTGTCGACCTGTTGAGAGTAAGCAAGCTAACATTTCAAATTCTATTCGACAAGAAAATACGACAGTGAAGGATGATTTCGTACCTTGATTTTGCAGAATTCTCATGTGCTTTTTTCTTCTTCTTCGCTGTTCTGACCTGTACGGACTTAATTGTTATATTTGCTACTGAAATATGATTATGAAGGAAGTTAATTTGATATTGGAATACATAAATTGACTAAACCGTTGTGAAAATATTATTGAAATACAGAAATTAAAGTTGCTGCAGAAAGGAGTTTAATCAGCAACGGTCAAAATCATCACATAGCCAACTCTTCAATGCATTTGATGTGAAAAGATGCGTCGATATACCATTGTTGTGCAAATGAGCCACTTGGCATTCATTTACAGCCTTACCTTTATTGACTGCGTGAAAATTATGCCAAGTTATCATGTGCATAAAAACAATTCCATCTGTGGGTATTCATTTCTGTACTGTATTCATTATGTGTATCCCAGAGGGCATCGAGAATCAACACCCTTCCTCATATCAATTGTTCTTATTTGATCCTTCACCTTAGTGTTATTCATGACTCGATTATACTGAAATTATGGTTGGAATGGCGATAAACCCTAGTAGAATAAGTATTTGATTTGCTTTGTTCTGCAAATTAAAAGATTCATGTGTCAATAGAAGTAAACAAAAAGTAAATAAATCGCTCAATAAGGGTTTAGAACGAATGGTTTAATGAGACTTCAGTTAACCGGTAAATCTTGACTTGCATATACTTTCTCTTTTCTTCATTGTTTTTAATCTGCTGTTTTAGTTTCTGTTTAATTGTTATAGTTTAAGTTAATTATATTCGTCCATTGACAAGACCCAAAGAATAGTCACAGAATGAGCTGCAGCAAATTAAAGAAATTGCCGGAAGTGGGGCCAAGAATATTGCCACCCCGACCACCAAAACCGAAGTCTTCTGGTCCCTCGTTCTACAAAGACGCTCCTACGTTCGATAAACAGCATCACTTTTTAATTGTTAAACTGCTACAAGCACTAGAGCTTTGTAAGCACTCTCCAGATTTTATTCCATACTTCCCAGTGACATTTGACGTTAGTAGGATGTAATATGTGCCTTATTTTCATAGGACATCCTGCCACCCCCACCTAGAACAGAATCCAAAGTTAGCGACTCAGGTGCATAGCAGGTTGGGTTTATATGTCGGCAGAGTGAAATATTTGAATTACAATTTCGTTTACCCTCAGATTCCTGCCAATGTAGACGATCGAGATCAGATTTTCTTTGACTATGTTAAGCCTGGTCATGCCTGCTGGACAAAAGGATGTTGGGAGTATTTTTTTGACATTTATACAAGGAAATCCCGCAAAATGTGATTTGAGGCCAATTTCCCTTGATGCCGTAGAAAAAGAATTGTTACTCGAGGATGATGTCATAATCAATAGACTACCATACACAACCAAACACAGGTACCCTTAATATACACATAATGGCAGCTGCACATAAATGATCTTGATTCAAATGCATATGTGTAATTAAATTTACAGTGCGAGCAGAAACAAAAGAGAAGCTGAGAAATGGTTGTTAATGGTTCGAGATGTACACAGTTCAAAAGACAAGCTAAGATATTTAGCGAAACAGGCCCTTCATGCCGTAATGATGAAAATGTTGGAAATTGGTATGGATCCCTTTGCAGTATCGACTATGCATCACTATTACACAGATAAAGAGTATGCTGGTTTTTGTGAGTAATTGGCACTTCGACTCCAACATGGTTTCTCTTTATAGTCTTTACTTGCACGAGATTATCGATTATGCACAAATCATATATGATGGTATCGCCTCGTCCTCTGCTTCTCAGCTACCTAGAATGTTAGATGTGAAACAAGGGATCCACATTCGTACAATAATGGAATATGCCAAAGAAATCACAAAAACCATTACTTTGAACATTCATGTGGGTGTAAGACTTTTTAACGATTATCTGTATGTTTATTATATTTATTATTTCGTCCTGCAACCCAATTCGTTATTTATCAGGTCACAAACATTAATGGATTGGTTTGGGAATCTGAGGATAACGTGGAAAGCTTCATGTCCAAATATGAAATGTCGAAAATTCCGAAGAATTGGGACCAGGTCTGGGTGGTGGTAAACATACAATCGCATCACAAGTGCTTCTCGCGCCTATTTGTGGCACAAGAACTAGGTCGCGACAAGTGGGGTCATGCCGTAATGTTTATCCTCCATCGAAAACCCCATACTATTGAAATGCATGATATCAACGGTTCCTTCCAGAAAGAGCAAATGAAGGACTACCCGATGGAGGAAAGAATATACGCAGATTTCTATGAGTGTAAAGACGGAATGAAACTTGTGGTGATCGGTGAGTGGAAATGCTAATTTGGGTCGTGTATATGGAATGTGCGAATTAATTATGTTCCTCTTCAGGGCACTCGGTCGTGGAAACTGGATCCTTTCAAACTCACCCCACCAGAACTAGGATCCTCTAACATTTCTAATCTAGCCGAATGTGGTAACTGGCTGTGTGAAGTGATGATGAGATTGGTCAAGGGAGAAAGATATCCAAGAGAACGGAAAGCAGATGCGCGGTGGTTATCAAAACTACGGACTCATGCAACAGCGACATGTTGCAACGGAACTACCACGATACATGGGTAAGGCACGATAATGGGGCTACTGGGTTCGCTTCCCAGTAGCTGCTAAGGAGTTTTTCCCATTAGCCATACTCAGGTGCTCCTCTCCCTCCCTGGGTAATAACCCATTAGTGGGGTCCAGTGGTTGTTCTTTTTACAGCTAAAAACTGGCTTTACTGAAATGCGTATTCTTATTGAGAACGAGAATATTTTTATTTAACTACTATTTTAACCAGCGACGTTCTATTTTTATTAACATGGCGATTTTGAAAAGTCTAAGATATTGACGAAATCTTATACATTACAAGAGATTATATGAGATCTAAACATATATGACATTCAAATTACATTTTGTAAGACTTGTAATCCTCCTTATGTCGTTTTGACACATGCACGTTTTCATTGTTGGACATAGTGGCTCTAGCCATCCGAGTCCATTACAGATATTCCCGTCAAACTTGTTCCAGTCCCTTGTCACGTATTCCTGCATTTCATCTCCAATTGATGTTGCGGAACACATTCGAGTCCCTTTTCTTTTACGAATGGCATCGGTCTGGTCCCACTGGGACACGTATTTGGTCATTATGGGACCGTGGTGTCACCAGCGCATCTTATAGGAGCTTTGATGGTTTTCTATAAATTATAAATGTACAAATTATAGAGAAACACAACGTGTGATGATTCTTATTCGGATTGTCACCTTTTGTCCTTTTGGTCTGACAACCCTCTTAACAATGTTAGTGGGAGTGGCCGGAACCTATAAGTTTAATTAAATTAATGAAAGCATTGTAATGGAGCTGACAATATGTATAGCCAATGTTGCAGTCTGCATATGTTCTTATATAGGCATATACGCCTTTATCATGACTTTCTCTTGGCATCTTGACCGAATATTTGGTCATTACCAATTGCCGTATTGAACTTGTTCGAATTTCCTCAAATAGTATAGTGCGTGATTGATAAATTATGGAAAAAAGTTGGGTAAAAAATGCAAGACAGCTTTACAATCATGCGATCTAGCAACTGGAAGTTTTTTGCATCCTGTTTTGCAACTCGTAAAGTACATTTTATGAGGAGATTCAGAATGTTTGGTGAAAGGGGGGCTTAGCAAACTTGCAAAAAAGGGAGTTTTCCAAGTTTGACACACCTAATGTGTTTCAGTATACCCCAATGGAATCAAATAAAATTGGTAAGAACATAGTTAGAGTGACTGTTATAATGTCCTTTGTTTGATAGTGTCCAACCTATTTGGGAATATGTCTTTGTTAAAAATTGGCCTATCATAAGTGTCATGTTGCAAAGCTCGACTTTTTTCGATACTGGGCCCAGCATAGCTGAATGGAAGAAAAAATTTCATTTTAATTATGTCCAACCTGTTAGTTAATGATTGTTGTGTTCAGTTATCCTGACTTAATGTATGTTAATGTCAATGTATATGAGCAAAAGTGACTGGGGAGATGGGTGATTTTGGAAATTTAAAAAAAAAATGAATGCACAACTTGTTTACCACTCTCTCCCGTTCCCTTAAATTGGACCCCGTTGCAGTCTGCACTTCATTTGTGCCACGGTCGACTATGTGTTTGGCGAAGGGATAATGTTTCTTCATCATGGTCCAAATCCGTCTTGACAACGTGACCACGAATAATTACTTTATCTTCCATTGGCTACTAGAGATACCATTTTCCACAAATTCACCAAAAATTGAAGAGGAGGTTGCATAAAAAAATCAGAAACGAGTATTTCACATTTTTTTGAGGCATTTCAAACTTCCGCACTCGTAAAGAAAAGCAGCTACGACTCCATACGTCGAGATTGTTGTAGCCGTGGAAGTGAATTGTACCATGCATGATTCCGTAAATACCTTTGTATATGGGGGCGATGGAGTATACATCACGGAGTATGGTCCAACCAAATTCAGAACTGCATTCGCAACACCGTTCAAAGTGAATGACTGTAAGAATCACGCTTAAATACATGTGCATAATAATATAAATTTCCAGTTTAATTCATTATAAACATGTATAGACGACGAGGTGCAATTTTCGGTGGAAATACCAGCTTGGACCACTTTAGTCCGGAACGAGTTGAATTTGTCTCCGTTTCAAATTTCAAAGATTAAGATATCAATTTTAAAGTATGGATGATGAAGCAAATAGCTGCAGCGGTGGAGCGGCTATATCATGGGAACAGTGTCAATCACAGAAGTGGAGCTGTGCAGTCCGTTGATTTGGTATATTTTCTTGACCCCAATGTTGGAGTTGTTTCCGTTCTTACCGGTAACTTAGATTGACATGATAAATACATGAATTAAACAATAAACAAATAATCTTTGTACATAGAACAACTTCAGTTGTACAATGATGGTCCACTCTTCCGTCCCAACGCCACTTAACATTGAATACCGTATTTTGAGCGATGATCCTGCCCTTACGACACCGCCACTCACATTTACCACTTCCGCTACAAAAAAAACCTTGTCGTTAACGATTAAGTCCTTCTTATAGGGAAGCCAGAGATTTGGATACTATAAGGAGGAGTTACAACCGTTGTAAGATTTATCTTACCGTTCACCTTTTCTTGAATATGTATGTTATGTTTTTAATGGATAATTCTTTTAGATCATGGAATCTCTAGGATCAATGACTGCCGACTATTCAATGAAACGACGCAATACAACGCCCATATTTTTCATCCCCAACAAAGAATTTATGGAAACGACAGTGAATGCAACAGAGTTGGAAAAGTTTAAGAGGGAACGTCTCGCCGAACTACAACAGCGATATGAAAATGTAGTTTTTATTTCTTTTTTTTTATTCTCATAAATACAATGACAATGTTAATGTATGTATTAATTAAATAACAGGGCAGTGGAAATATTGTTGCGACCTACTTCCACTCTTACACTCATTATGTGCTCGCGTTGGCTGATGTGACCACGCATAATATTTCCGTTTACGATCCACTCTACAACAGAGGTCAACTACGCATCCCGAATGTTGATGACGGAGCACAGGACACAAACAATGACATCTGCGCACAGTTGAAAAATTTTGTGAAACTGATGGCCCATTTAACAAACGATAGAACATGGGAATTGCAAAATCAGTGGAATCGTCTGCCTTTGATTTCTGTTATAGGAATCCAACAAGATGGCATTAACTGTGGAACATTTTGTATAATGGGACTAGAGTGGTTAAGCAAACTTGAAGAAATGAGGGCGCCCAAATTCGCACGAATGTTGCAAAATGGTTGGATTTTTAAATGGGATTTCATAAGAGCTCGTTACTTTCGAACAATTTCTGAACTTGTTGGTTAGTATACTTCAATTACAATGAGTGACATTAATATGCAATATTTTTATTGTAAAAATATTTGGCAGATAGGACAGATTATGTAACATTGCACTATAACCAACAACATGATGAAACGACTGAAGAGGTAGAAACTCTGGTGACCAATTTATCACGAACAATGTCCACAAGTCTCGCTGTGCAGGGAAGCATTACATCGCATTCCAGCCCAACCAGAAATATAACCCGATCGAGATAGGCACCACTTGTGGAATACGTCAAACCTATTCGGACACCTACACCGCTACATGACCTTCCTTTTTTCACACCAAAGCATGGCGCAGAAGCAAATGGACCAGATTTCAACGTAATGTCTCCCGTTTCTTCTCCGCGCCCCATTTCAGCGAGCTTATTATGTCGTACAAGTCATCATGACCTTCAACACTCCTCGGGTCCATTCTTCGTATTCTGACGAGCACAGCTTTGATCTGCATGAAAGCGAATTGCACTATCCACATTACTTGGAGCCACCACCCACCAACGCTGGGGAAATGGATGAACAAAACTCCGACCAAAACTGAAACAGTGACAGGTTAACCGTCATCTCCCACTTCGGATTCGTCACCAACCACTTCATCATCACCGACATCAGATGACAGTTCAAATGAAACAACAAATGCATCAATACCGCAAAATGATGATGAAGCATCAATAGCAAATACTCTGAATTTGTCCTCAAGCGATGACGATATTTGTTCCATTCTCGCACCATCAATTCTTGTAATTTCAACCGTCAATTTTAGAAAGCTATTGTCATTATTTTGAGAATTCTTCACCACTCATTCTCTAATTCAACCCTTCATTTTCCAGTTTGCGGCGTCTAAAGGAGAGAAAAAGTTCCATAATGCTTGGAGCCGTATAAAATCGACGCATCAGGATTTGTGGGAACGATTTGATGACTTATTCCTGGCGTTTCACCGAACTAATCAGCTTCTTAGTATTGACAGCTCCATAATATTAAAGCAGATAATAATAACACGTGGGGTTACCACGTGTTAATCGGTAAATCTAGGACTAAAGAAAAAAATTACTTATGGATCTAGCGTAACGAAAACATTATATATGTAAGAAATCAAAAAGTCATAGATGCTATCAACCTTTCAATGTTTATTATTGACAACCTATAGTAACCACAGTTACTACTTAAGAATATAGAATTTATGCATCAGGATTTTCTTGATGAGCCGGGTCAATGAACGAAATCTGATACAGAATAGTCTTCGCTTTCATAAGACTGAACCCATTGTCCCAAACGAGAGAGTATATCCCCTCTTTCTGACAAATGTGTGACCCTTCCTGCACTTGGGTGTGCGCATCTACCCTAGACAATGGGATAATGTCCTCACACTTCTCCTTCTTTGCCCGCGCTTCTTTCGAATAGTACACGTGGAACCCGACATCATGCCCTTCGGATTTGAATTTCCACTCCATAATCGTGTTCTTGTCGTGGACTTCCACCTCTTGGATGAACCGCTCTCTAGCCGCGACGGTGACCTTGGTGAAGGCAGCATCTTCTTCGGTCAACCCTGTAATCAATTAAGACAGTTTTTAATATTGGATTTGCCTTCCTCAATCTCCGATAAGATAATGCAAGATAACTGAAGCGCGTAAACAAACCTCGCATAAATGGCGTCAAGTTCTTCGGCCCTAACATCCAGATGGGATGC
>JAQFZJ010001414.1:0-10683 GCA_034695645.1 Folsomia fimetaria
GTTTTTTATGTGAAGTTTGGTAAAGTGTGAAGGTGTAAAAAAAACACTGGCTCGGGCTAATATAAAGGCTGCACTGTAGGTTATTAGTATTGGGAACATCGGATAAAAATCGCACGTTCCACCGTATACCTTCCACCACCCTTTGATATTGGAGTTACAACAGGAGAAGCCGAAAGTAGTAGAAGAAACACCCACTTCTCGGCCACAAGTGGCCGAGAAGGGGGTGTTTATACGTTGTGAGAATATGAACATATAATGAATCTACTCTACTCTTTTCATTAAAACTTGACCATGGTAAGTATATTGAACTTGGCATCCATCCATCCATTCATTAATCTATCATACATACACTCGTTTTAGCTATTCATCTTTTATTCACTTTTATCAGTGGTCAAAGCACAGTTATGCATGCATGATGGATCTCATCTTAATTAATACATGCATGTATGTCTTTAGATATAGATATTTATCTATTACCATTTTGGTGTATGTACGTATGGTATGAACACATCTGAATTAAAGTATAAATAGTTATAATAGTTATATGAACAGTTATATGATATCCGATAAGAGCAATGAAATATGAACTGGGATGAATTTCGCATCAAACAGATTCATCTGTTCTTCCATTTGATCATATAACAATTTTAAGTTAATTTATCAATAAAATAATAATTTTAAGGCTTTTTACGAAGGAATTACTACGAACATGTAAACGGTCGGTCTAGGGCTCCTTTAGATCCAAGTTACGTTTGAGCTTATTGAACCGTCTTGCATTCCAAAGCCAACAATTTTTGTTTTTATTATACAGTGCAAAATAATATAATTAAGAATTGATCGTCAGCTCGAATAAATCGTGTTGTTGATCCCAATCCCTGGAACCCCTCCCTCTTGGTGGTCGCAGTGCAGGATTAAGGTATTTCCTTTTAAAAAAATAATGATATAATTCAATACAATTTTATTTTTTCAAGATTAAAAATTTAAGGGCTCATGGATGATCGATTCACGTTTCTCCCGTAGTGATTCAATGAGGGAGAATGAACCTGAGATGAGTACAACGGTAATTGACATTTCGCTATTTTTTCGCATTTCGCATTATCGCTATTTTTTAGTTAAAGCAAACAGCAGCATTTGAAATCTCACATTATTATTATTATTATTATTATTATTATTATTATTATTGGTGATATAAAACTCGATATGTTTTTTTTTCGAGAAATAAATAAAAATCATTGTCAAGTCTAATTCATTTTTATTAAAATCTTTTTTTATTTTTTTTTCCTACACATAGTAATGTATGTAAGAGTTTTGTATATGAGTATTGAGTATTAAGGCTGTATGTACTATGCTCATTCTATTATTTAAATATATGTATATACAGTTCAATTCACAAGATCGTGGCTGGCATGGCGGATGGATTTAGAATTTATTTGTTCTGATGTAGAACAGGATGATGGAGAAAGTGAAAGTGTAAGTCTCTCAAGTAATTATTATCTGTCAGAAATTGACTGGATTATGTATGAGTTTTAGTTTAACAAAAGTTTTGTCTGTCCATCTTATAAAGTACAAGGAAGTATGCGAATGAAACAATGTCGCCATAAGCTGGGTTACATATAGGTTTAATTTCCGTGAAACTATTTATAAGATGACATTATATTTGCAAATGGATTATTCATTGGATGAGCAAGTAATTTATTCTTGCGTTCTCTCTTGTTGAGCTTAATAATTAATTGGTTAATTATAACAAGATGTGAAGTTGGATTACAGTATACAGCCAATAATGTAATTGGATAATTGTTGAGACTACCTTTGAACACACTTATCATTATTATTATTTTTTCTTAAAAATGAGACTTCAGTTCATCCCATTAACCTTTATTTCCTTTCCTTTCTTCCTTTTTCGTTGTATCTTATTTCGTCTGGGAAATGACACAAGCAGGAAGGAAACGAAGTATCTCTCTTAAGAAATAAATGACATCAGTCAATCTTCCTTCCTTTTCGTTGTCAAGTCAAGTTAGTTCCAAATGGTCGAGTCTTTTTTCCAACTTGTATGATATTGACAATTTCTAATCGATATAGGTAGACGGATATCGTCTCCGTTATACCGTGGAAAAAGAAAGAAAGAAAGCAAGCAAGGTCGTCCGCTGTTTCCAGCACTTTAATCGAATTGAAGGTTGACTGCTCTAATCACTTCTTGACATGATATGGAACAGTCATGTAATGTTAGTGAATGTCAAAGATTTTTTCAAATATTTTTCTTTTAAATTGCAATTTGACTATAAAATCCTAATAATTTCTTCATGGTTGAACCGACCCAATTCAAAAATGGGGATAGTTTGTGGTGTGGTGTTATATACGATCAAGTGTGATAAACAGAATTAATCCTTCCTTTGATACCACATATTCTCATTCTCATGTTTGATGAGCGATTAAAAAACGAGTTACATTCACTACTATTTTGTGAGAGAGAGAGAAAACCAAATTAAGACAAAAGGTTTGAATTTCATAGTAATGTAGGAGATTATGAGAAATAAAATATTAAAATAAAACAATATTTTTATCCAACAGTTTTTTAAATTTTCACAAACGTTTTCGAACAAACTAAAAAGTGCTTGTCTCGAATAAAATAATTACATAATAATAATAATAATAATAATAATAATAATAATAATAATAATAATAATAATAATATACCGTAATATTTTACATGAATCTTAAAATTATTTTTATTGCATATAATCATCATCCTCAGCCACATAATCAGGATCATTATCATAATCATCGTCAACAATAAAATTATCATCATCATATTCTGGAGGATCCTCCACATTATTTTGTAAACCTGAGCTACTTCTATTTAAATTATTCGAAATTAAACAATGCCCATGAGCTAAAGAATGTATATTATCAAGAAGAAACCGCTTGTCATCGAAGCTGTGTAATCCTATTTTTGTGATAGCGTATGAACCCATGTTATGGTTTACACTACGAAAAGAGTTCATGGTGGCGTAGGTGAGAATCTCATTAAGTACCACTTCTTTGAAGCTTTCATGTGAAAGCTCAGCATTAATGACACTCTTTTTTATCCCCTTTGCTCTCTTATGTACATCGATAAGTTTATCCCCATCGACTATTTCCAATGAAAGCATTTTTGCTTTCGGGGAGGCGTAAGATTTGATGTAAAACCCTGCTTTTTCGTCCTGCATTTTCCCAGGAACTTTCTTATGTTTTAATGAATAAAGAAAATGATCTACAGGATAATTACTTGTATCAAAAATCTCTACATCTTGTAGCATGTCTGTGTAAAAGTTTTGAGTAAAAACTTCGTATATAAAACCATCTGTATCTATATTTAGCAAATTGCAGTTCTGTCCATATTTTCTCCCCATATAATCATAATGGAAAGTATACACCAATAATTTTGAGAGCTCGAGAATTGTAAAGCCTATGAAAACAGGTTTATCAAGTTTAATTCGTCTCTTTTTTAACAAAAAAACTGCAACATTACTGCCTGCTTTAGAATTTGTTCCGTTCGATAATAATCGAACACTTGATACGGCAGGATTTCCTGCCAGTTTTTTGAATTGAGCGGAGGTGGTTGCAACCTTAACATCCAATTGTGATCGAACATTTTGTATTGTTTTGCCGTACATTTGATTATTGAGTCCCTTATAATAATTGACTTCGAATTTGGTCAGGGCTAAACCGCGTTTAGCGGAATTAAAGCTAATGTACTGTTCCAAAATAGCAGCTTGTTTTGCCGTGAGAACTCGATGAACTCGTTTCAGAATGAGTTTATGACGTAAATAAAATTGCAGATTTTTTAGCAGACAGACATAGTTTTTTTTCGGAAGAAATGAAGGTACCAATTTTTCAGTGTCAGTGAGTTTGATCTCAGGAAACTTGGAAAGTATGTGTTTTTGATAATCTGACAACATGTCTATTGTAATAACCCTCTTATCCACTGCAAGTGGGAGGTCATTGTGAGTGTTATTCATATGAAGGTTAGGGGGATAGATTAAGTCCACCTCCACTGCAAACCAATCGTCTTCATCAGGATCTATATTTTGCAAATTGTTTGCGAATGCTTGTACTTCTATTTCAGTCATCCATCGAAAATCTCTATAAGGAATTTTATTTAGACCACCCCAACCATAAAGATTAACAAAATCCAGGTATGTCAGAAATGAAGTTGGTTTTGAAGGATCGTACGTCTCAGGGATAAACGGATTGTTAGCCTCTGCAAATCGTTTAGAAACTTGAGCAACACCACCTCTCAGCCCTTTCTCAATAAATTCATATTTACTTTCATCAGTGAGTAATTCAATGGGGGTCTTATTCATGCGCAAGAAAGCATCCCAGGTAAAACCCGGAAGAGAGTAATAATGGACAGGGTCCAACCTGTGGTTATCTAGACACAGTTCTCGAAATGTTTCGAAAACTTCTGCTAACAAAACAATATCAGTTAGCAAGTAAAGATCCGAATATTCTCCTAGATTTTTAATTGCAAATTGTTCCCAAACTTCCTTTGCGTGTTTGTAATCTTCATCAGAAAGATCTTGTTTGGTTAATGAGTTATAAAAATTTGACTGCAAAGGTAGTTTGGGGTCCAAGAATTTACTAAAACCATCAATATAATCGTATGGAAAAACCCCTTTCTTGAATATAAGCTTGATATGAGTATCGTGAAAGATTTGTGGTACAACTCTAAAAGTATCGGGGGGGATTTCGCTAATTAACTCGGCTAAAGAACTCGATAAGAATTGATATGAGTCGAGGAATTTTAACTTATTGTCAAAAATTATGCTGATATAATGCTCAGAGTTCGAGGGGATGATTTTAACATCGATTTCCCTCTCGATTCCCCTCATAATAAAATGAGAATCGTATCGAGAAAAATTGTGTACCACTACAGGAATAGCTCTCGACTTATACTTTAGCTGGAGGTTGCATAAAGAATGGCAAGCACCAACGTATTTGGAATCAAGATGGCTATGGTGTCGACATTTTAACAGATCTTTGACCAAAGGACTTGAAAGTCGGGTTATGTATTCGCGACTTTCTGAAACAAATGGCTCTTCACAGAGCCAGCAATGTGTTGCAGCTTCAAAATTTTTCCTATCATCCTCCGTATAAGACATAGGAAAATCAATGCGCATAAGAACATCTAAAATGTCATACAATAAATATAAGTGATTTATGAAATGCGAAATTGCCTCCTCCCCTCTAAAAATCTTTTCATGAATTATCTTTTTTTGAAAATCGACCACAAGAACCCCATAACTGTGTGGTTCGTGCACTTGATAAAGATCTGTATGACTTAATGTATTTCTCATCTCACCAGCGCGTGCTTTGATAAAACATTCTAAATCAGCGTATATTATGAAAGGTAACTTCATCAAGGCGTAATGGTTTTTGAATGTTAAAAGTTCCCCATCACAGGGAAGTTCTGTCTGACCACTAAATTTTCCTTTGCCACATTTAGCCTGATGAGTCAAGCGAATCTCATCCTCAGAAAATGTTTTAAGACAGCGAAAACACCAAAATTTCGCTTTGGAACCCATCTTACCCAATAGATTGGATAAGCTATTTATGTAAACGTAGTGTTGTTTTCCCCCGTCATTTTGGGAGATTAATAATAAGTTTACATGGAATGCTTTTACGGATTGAGTCGTGTACTCTGGCTTGATTATTCTATCCTTTGTAAATAAAAATACATTAACTGAGACATTATTTTGTTTTTCAAAAATCGGGATTTCCGAAATATCTACAGGAAAGTGAATGTTCGAAAAATTAAAATATTTTAAATATTTATGAAATGTTGAAGGATTTCGAAGATGCTTTCCTTTTTCTTCTCCTGTCAATTTTATATGCAAACCTAGCAATAAACACCAAACGAAACACAAATGATCAGAATTCCTAATATTAATTAATCCATTTTTTCTTACTAAACAGTCAGGTAGAGGTATGAAAGACCCCCCCACATATTTTACTGTTGGAGAAAATCTTATAATTATAATTTTTATGAAGTGAATTTTTTGAAGAATGTAACCTGACCCATTTAGCGTGTAACGAATTATTTTATCAGTGATGTCATTTATAGATTGCCAAATTTGATTATTTAATCCTGCAGATGAAAATATGGGATAAAAATCCGACTCAAAATATGCTAACTTTGTCTCAATGATGTCTTTGCTGTGGACTTTTACAAATTTAACTTCAATACACAATTTAAATTTAAGACCTTCACACTCGGTTAATGCAAATGTTATGATTTTGTTCATATCATGATAATGACGAATTATACAAGTGTCAAAGTCGTATTTATGAAAAAGTGAGGGTGCAGAAATTTGAAATTCCAAGTACTGACCGTCAAAGGCTTCAGCTACCAGAGTGAACGGTGAATTGAATATCTGAAAAAAACAAATTATGCTCAAATTAATACAATGTTTTTTTATTTATTCCACGAATCAATTTTTACAATAAAATTTTTCAATAATAATCAATTGGTAAAATCTAATGATACTATTAGTTTGTATATTTATAACATAACTAATCACATATCATTATGATTTTTTCTTCAAATGTTGTCATTTCCCTAACAGCTTCTCAGCTATCGATAACATAGCGGGTGTAATATTTTTGCCTAAAAGAGCTAGTTGGAGTTTCTCGGATGCATGTCCTACTATGAATTCAAATGCTGGCAAAAGTGCAGCTCGAATTGACACGGAATCTGTAGTGCGACCCCCTGGTTTAGGGAACTTTCGCTTCGCATGCAAGTATATTTCAGAGTTGAAAACGTTAGCATCAACTTGAAGCTTTTTATTTAATGTGTATCTCAAATTCACCCCCATGGGGGTGAACCACACCTTAGTACCGTCCTTGTCAAAAATCAAATCCCCAAACTCGCTCTCTTTAAGACCGGAGAGTAATTGAAGTACCTGGAGTGCTGGACTGGGGGTATCACTTCCCTCTGGGTTGGTGGGAGTGTCGGGGGAATCAGTATGATCAGCATATGAGCCTGCAGACTGTGACCGGAGTTGCCCGATAAAAGCATCGATGGATGAGTCAACCTGAGAGATAGGAGGCGCTGCTGCCGATGGGAACAATGCATCCATGAGACCCTGTCGAGCGTCGGAAGGAACGTTTAACAGCTTCTTCAGCATCTCGTAATCTGTAATAAGGAATTCAAAATTATTATAATGCTCAGAAAAACTGTTTATTTTCAAAATATCTAGAAATATACTGTAAAGTAAAAATATTTACAAAATGTACCTAAATTTCCACCACCTTCAGTCAAATTAGGCTTCTTTCCTCCAGGACTCCCACCAGAACCCGAAGCTGAAAATTAATTAATAAAGATTTTTGTAATTATTGTTTTTAAATGGAATTTTACATACTTTTAAAAAATTTAAAAACAAGAAACTTACTTAAAGATGCAGGTGTTTTCCTTCCTCGACCAGCCATTGTTGCAACAAATTCAGGGTTAAGATATGAAAGTAATGTGGTTCGATCTCACTCAGAATTTGTATTTATACACTTCTTCATTTTAAAAAATCGGAATCATTGCATGGAAACAAAGCGGTTGCAACCAGATCACTTTGTACCTTGCAGTGTCAGCAGTTTGTCTTTTATTCAAGTTAATGCATTATGTAGATAGCATACAACTATGATACTCATCAAATTAAAAAAATACATCATCCAATCATCATCATCATTTAGGTCAGAAATATATATTTAAATCATACGACAGTTGGCTGAGTTGTTGTTTATTATACATCCGTCTTACCAAATTGACTGAGTATCAATTCATTTTAATTGCAAGGGAAATGTCATCATGTTACTTTCAATTAATCATGATGCGTACCTTGCGAAGTCAGCAATTATTTGAAACTAATGAATAATGAATGAAATTGAGACTGTAAACTTTGTAGAGAAAAAAAAACATAAAAATGTCATGAATACATGAATTGGGAACCACGAATGGATGAACGAGATGAAGAAGATGAGGTAAACTACTAACTAGTATGCAACTCTTTGTACCTTGCAATGTCAGCAATTATAGAGTGAAAGGGTTGCTACTCATCGTTTAATTTTGTGATTTTATCTTCACAGGAGTAATTATTCTTTAATGAAACAGAAAATCGCATGCGGGAAACCCTGCAAATTTGATATTAACATTTATATGAAATACATCAAATTAGTAGATTTTGCTATATTAACGTAATAAGTCATCCGATTCATTGCTTTGAGGTTGTACCTTGCTGGGTCAGCAGTTATTCTTTAAAAATTATTCTTATTAAATTAGTATTACCAACATGTTGCAAAATGTTTATCAAGTATGTTAAAAATGTGTACTATATAATATTTTATATTATAATGGTTGTAACAAATATATTAATATCATTATTATTATTATTATTATTATTATTAGTAATGCATTATACTCTCAGCTCGGCAAGTATATAAAGACGCTCAATTTTGGTAGAAATTATCCATTCAACTCATCATCCATCATGGCTCAAGCGCAACTTTCAGCAAAGAAAAAGAAGATCCCCATCCGAGTCTACATCACCAGCCCCCTGAGGGATGGACTGGATTCACAGAAAAATATCTTCAAGACTGCGTACAACCCCACGCTGGGCAGTCCTGAATCGGCAGGAATAGATATTAGAAGGTAGTCATATCCAAGTCTTCTTATTATTTATTTTTGAACCCAGGTATACACCTGAGCTCAAAAAATAAATACGAAGAAAATTAAAATTATGCGATTTTTGTATTGCAGCCCAGTCGAATACACCCTTCCCCCCAGAAGTACGACATCGATAAATACACATCTCAGCATGATTCTTCCCCCAAATCACTACGGGCGAATCGTGGAGCGTTCCTCTATGGCTCAAGATGGTCTAGTTGTGGGAGGGGGAGTTATCGACCCAGATTTCCGGGGTGAGATTTCTATTATTATTCACAACTTACGTGACATCTACCAAGTCGTCGAAGTGGGACAGAAAATAGGACAGATTGTTATTGAGCGTTGTGCTCTCCCCCTCGACATTACCTGGATTGGGGATAAGGTATATCTTATTATTATTTAGTTTGCTCAGATTTTTTAATCTTTAAAATAAATTGTTTTGAATTATATCATTATTTTTTACAGGGAAATACCTTAATTCTGCACTGCGATCACCAAGACCGGGGGGTCCAGGGACTGGGATCAACAACACGATTTTAATTATATCAATTATTAATTATATTATTTAGCACTGTCCTTTAGCCTTAGACCGTTTATATGATCGTTCATCCATTCGTAAAAAGCTTTAAAATTATTATTAGTATTAATAATAAATTAACTTAAAAATTGTTTAATGATCAAATGGAAGAACAGATGAATCTGTTTGATGCGAAATTCACCCCATTTCATATTTCATTGCTCTTATCGGATATCATATAACTGATCATATAACTATTCATACTTTAATTCAGATGCGTTCATGATATTTTTTCATTATTATTTTTCAGATGCGTTCATTATTATTTTTTAACAAAATGGTCATAGATAAATATCTATTGAGAGCAAATAAAAAGATTCATGAGACATACATGCATGTATTAATTAAGATGAGATCCAGCATGCATGCATAACGGTGCTTTGAACACTGATAAAAGTGAATAAAGATGAATAGCTAAAAACGAGGGTATGTATTATAGATTAATGAATGGATGGATGCCAACTTCAATATACTTACCATGGTCAAGGTTTTAATGAAAAGTTGTAATCTACACTACTGGGCTTTAAGCCCAGTAGTGTAGATTACATCTACTACTGCCGAAGAAGATTTTGCATCGCTGTTTTCTTTGCTCTTCATTTCCGCACCATCTTTCCATTCCACCACTTTAGTAGCTGATGGAGCTGAAGCAATCACCAATGCTTTCAAAAGTGTGTTTGGGGACAATTTCGACAGAGTGTATTGTTGGTTCCATGTTTGCAAGGGGATCAAAGACAAGTTGAAGCTAATTTCTAGTGAAGCAACTCGTGCAAAAGTGAAAGCTGACATTGATCTACAATTTCATTATTACATACACGTATGCTTAATTAGGATTTTTACTTGTAAGTGAACTGTCAGGTAAAAATAGTTAAACAGCAGGCTGATTAATGCATGATATCAGGAAGTTTTAGGGTCAGGCATTTTCAGGGGATTTTGTCAGGCAGTTTCAGTGTCTGAGCAGGCCCGTTAATTGTAACCCGTAATTTAGTCTATGTTGTACTAAGTAAATTATAGGTTGCACGTAAGAAGAGATTAAGACTAGTCTTTTCTTTATTTTCCTAACTTTAATTTTTTAAACTGAATCCACCGACATACTTTCACAATGGGCACGTTGTACGATTATGCTACTGCACAAGAGTTATTTACGTGCGTGAGAGTTATATTCCTTTCAACACACAGTTACGTCCTCAATTCTGTACAAATACAAGCAGCAATTCTTTAACATTGAGTTTTTATGAGAACTACAGTTACACACTAATACAATGTATTTCGTTAAGATGATACTGAATCTAAATAAATCCTAATCTCTTTTTTTGTTCATTCTTTTAATTTTTGTTTCAAAATTGTGACACTCTTCAAATATCGCATTTATGCACAGTACGAAACGCAATATGGGCAGTTTTTACGAGTTCCCTTC
>JAQFZJ010001415.1:0-10679 GCA_034695645.1 Folsomia fimetaria
ATTTTATTTCTGTCTTTTCACATTAGGTATTTCATTTTTTTGGTGGAGTAAAGTACTTTCCTTTTAAAAATGGCATTTTCACAACTTCCGCTGGAACCAGCTTGTTTCTCACCTAAAAAGTTGATAAATATATCGGTATAAATAAATGATAAGTCAAAATGCACATAGGTATAATCAAACAAAATATACCTTGATGTTAACCTTAGTCCCAGTTTTGTAGTTTTCTCCCTTCACATAGCCCATTGCAACATTTAAGGGAGCCATGCTCGGTCCAGGGCACCCGCTTGTCACTTCCCCAATATTTTCTCCGGTTGAAGGGGACTGGATCTCCATATGCGATCTGGGTGGTGGCCCTTCTTTGGTCATTAGCCCAATCCGTCTCCTGCCTACTTTGCTTCCATCTTTAATTTGCTCCATGATAATCTTCGCTCCTGGAAAGTCTTGCCGGGTTCGCCTTCCTTTTCCAATCAGCCAGGTCAGCGCTGCTTCAACGGGTGTGGTACTCTCATCCATATCATTCCCATAAAGACACAATCCTGCTTCTAATCGAAGAGAGTCCCTGGCCCCCAACCCAGCCAGTTGAACATTTCCAACCTTCGAATCTAGCAGGGCTTGAACGACATGTACTACTTTATCCGAAGGGACAGAAATTTCTACGCCATCTTCACCTGCGAAGAAAAATTAAAACGCAATTTATAATTTATATATAAAAAATAAAATAAAATATACCCGTGTATCCACACCGAGTCACCCTGCACCCAGGGACTCCTGCTACTTCTCCTACAATGGTGTTCATAAAGTATAACTTGGACAGGTCAACATTCGTCAGTGGTTGGAGTGCTTTGGGCGCAGTTGGACCTTGTACGGCGATCAGAGAGAGATCATCCCTTTGCAAGAGTTTGACATCTTTCCCCTTTTTCTTAAACTCTGTCTCCGCATTTTGCATGAGTGGGATGTCTTTATCTCGGCAACCCGCATTTGACACTACGTACAGATGACCCTATCATTTCCAACAATTATGAAAGTATAAGACGCCAACCACGAATATGATGACAAATGTAAATGAATTACATGACCCACCTCTTTCGCATTGCTCACTATAAGGTCATCAATAATTCCACCATTGATGTCTTTTGTGAAGAGCGTAAGTGACCCTTGACCCGGGGATAAACTTCCGATATCTCCAGTTACCAAGCTCTCCATAAATTCAATTCTATCTTTCCCATGCACTTCGGATTGCAACATGTGAGACACCTTGGGAGGAATCAAAATTATCAATTACTCGTATAACGCATTACAAGTCTTAAAATAATCAGATATGCTCACATCAAAAATGGAACAATTTAGCCTGGTGTGGAGATGTGACTGTGTAATTGACAATGGTGTGTACTGCACAGGCATCAGATAACCCGCAAAAGGAACCATTTTCCCCTGTTGTGCAACATGGAAATCGTACAGCACTGTCTTCTTCGGGGGCTGTTGGGAAGATCCACTTGAACACCGGCGAAAAGAACAGATCGATCTTATTTTGACGCTTTCTTGGAAAGCTGACCTCAGCCCGAGGCACGGTTTGATTTGTAACATGTCTGTTTAATACAATTCACAATTTTACAGAATTTTGAGTTTAAAGAAAAAATTACCAAATGTGTACGTGAGATACAGATAAATATATGTATCCACTTTTGCTTTAAACCCAAATCACATGAATGCACACATTGCAGCTAAACCACTTCCAACTGGAGAATATAGGATGGGACGTGATGATGATTGTCCTGATATTAAATCTTATTTAAAGAAATTAAGGCAAAGATAAGTAAGTTTAGTTTTAACAGACTTGATGGCTAATCTAACCTTTGATCCCTATCAAACCTATAAAATTGTATCATCGATGTACCCACATTTTATCACCAAATAGTATACATAATCCCAATATCTACTTCTACTTTGCATCTACACAAACAACACTAAGATTAATTTCATAATGACTTGATGAATCTCATTTTTATTCAAATCTTTGACAAAAAACATCAACAAAGGTTACAGGATTTTGCACAATATTTCCCCATAAACTTCGGATTCTTCGTACACTCGTCCCGAGATGACCAATAAGCGCAATATTTTTCCTTGTCTTCGCATTCCATACTTGGAATGGGTTCTGAATAAATTATACAAAGGGTTAGTACAACTGCTATTGTAAATAACTGAATACAAATATTTATAAAACGCATCCTCATTACCCGAACCACCTCCACCTCCATTTTTGCAAGTTTTGCATGATTTTGAACAATACGCTTTCATGTACTCTGAACTCCTCGTACAGTCACCACGTTTCGCCCAAACGCCACAGTATTGGTTGAGGTCATCGCAAGGTTTGTCTATAAAAAAGATGACTTATATGATCTGGTGTATTTTTTGAAAATATATGTATCATATCATGTAATTACTGCATTGTTGGCAAGACTTTTTGCAGTTGACCAACATCCATTTGTCGTTTTTGATGCATTCTCCATTCTTTGCCCAATATCCGCAGTGTTTGTGATTATCTACACATTCTCCTGGAATAATGTAATTCAATAAATAACCAAATTCGTCAAAGTGTGGAATTATTGTTGTCAGTACCTGGTGTGGGCTTAGCAGTTGGTTGTGGGCTACTCGTAGGCTTGACTTTATCACATTGATACAACCTATTAATCTTCATTATGTCAATCTGTAGAAAATAATAGAGGCAAATTGAGACATTCGCTATACATACAGGCTTCAGAATTGATTATTGTCAGAATAATCAATTAATTTCCCATCACAGATTTGGTCACACATTTGGTCACTAACCTTGGAGAAGTTATCCCTTTGTCCAATCTTCTTGTTGGGATCTTTTGGCAAAATGGTAGCACTTCTTCTATCCTTACTAAAAGCGTAAGCTCCGTACTAGTGCATAAAAATAAGTAATTAACATAATAATTATAGTAGTAGTTAACATAATATAAGATCCGTATTTACGTGCATAATTGAAGTAAGGTCATACGCCATACTCAAGTTTTGAATATAATTCCAATTATATTTCCGGAAGTTGAATTCCATTCCATTCTGAATATTTTGGAAATAGACTTTGACGTGGTCATCTCTATCCCAGCGTGACTGTTCATGCCAAAAACCAACAGCATGCATAAGTTCGTGGATAGCAATTCCGGTGTAGACACAACCTTGACCTAAAGTAACGGGTTGAGCCCCACCAGCCTTGCCCACCAAACTGGAACATCCATTTCCTTTCGTTATGTGGATATAGTCCGTCTCACTACTTCGTGGCTTGAATTTAATGCAGGTGTTGGTATGATATTCTGAAATTGCTCTAGCAATTACGCTGCGTTCAACGGCGTCTGCAAGTTGTATAGATTTGCATTGAGTTATTTTGGTCTGAGTTTGCAACTTTAAGCAATATGCTTACTAAATTGTGAAGAAATGAAATACGGAATGACTCCACCAGCCCACTTTTGCTTTTCGTAAATAACACCGTTTCTGTGATCTGATCCATTACCACCGAAGTTCTTGGCCGAGTTAAGAATAATGTCTCCTTCAAATAGTCCTGCTAGTTCAATAGGGTCAGAGTTGAACTGGTCTGAAGGAGGAGAGCTTTGACCTAAGAGAAGAAAAATGAGGATCGTCCGCAGGGTAAAACTTACCCAATAATGATTTAAGACCTACCAATACTTTCCGCATTTTGGTAATCAATTGGAGACAAGGGCTCTCCTGGAACGTGGGCAGATTCGTCAAATAAGGCAAACTCAGTACTGTCCAGGAATACATAGTGAAAAAATGGTAAGAAATAGTTCATTAAAAAGATAACGGAACACTACCTGTCCAAGGGATCACTGTGACCCTGTGCGTAATGCACAAGACCAATAATGTATAGGACTCGCAGAAATCGCCAAATATCTTCCATTTTGAGTTTTTGGAGAGGTGGACCCTGTTGGAGGATGTTGGAAAGTAGGTGGATGGATTGAAGTAAAGAAGAGTTTCTACTGATCGAGTTTATATATCGTCCACACACAATAGACAGGCTTCACCTGTCAATTGTTGTCTAATTGGTGACCTCGTCATATTATTAAGCTAAAATAAAGCATATTATCACACTAGTTGGCAATAATACTGTAATAATCAATTGAAGCTGAAATTGAGACGCAATCAAACATCATATAGACTGGTTATGAAAACTTCTTTCTTTTGTTCACAAGTTCAGTTTGTTTAGTGGCCTAGACCTTCACATATCTGCCCTCATTATAATATTTTTTGATAGATTCACCATATTACCGTGACCATGACTTATTTCAACAATGATGTGGATCAATCTAAACACACGATAACATTATTCAAGGTCTTCTTGTAGGGAAAATTCCACAAGGGTGGGTGGAACATATTTATTACTTCCAAGAAACCCGAAGTTGTTTAATACACATGATTAATATTTATTATCACAACAGTCAACAGTATAATTTATCATTTTTATCCATTGAATATAAAGATCCCACTAGGGTCATTAATTCTAAGGACAGTTTGTTCCTTTAGCACACTGAAATACAATAAAACCAATATTAATATTATCATATACAATTTATTATATAGGATACCTATACCTTTTACAGGATGCATTAAAGCCGTTACTCCCACAAATTATGGCTTTCGCTCCACCGATCGACATGGGTGCACAATCCTTAATACAATTCTCAAATAACTTGGTGGAAATACGTCCAGTCAACCCATTCCATTTGTCTTCCGCCGTAGGTTTAGATATCACAGGGTAAAAATAAAACCAGGATGGTTCTTTGATAGTCAACTTTGTCCATTTCTCTTGCCATATTATGTCCTCTGCAGTCTCATTAAAGAATAGTAGCACAATCCTCTGTATAGAAATCGATTCTCTTCTACGGTAAAGGTACTCAATAATTCGGATGAAGGGAGTTATCCCAGAACCACCGGCTAATAAGCATAGTGTTTCTGTGTCCTGAAGAAAAGTAGGGTCAAAATTCCCTCTAGGAAATCCCATATCCACATTTATTCCGGCAACCTCTGCACCATCTTTGAGAGCTGTGTATAGATTTTCTAGTGACGAGGTAAATTGGCCGTCTTGATAAACTTTTATAATGAAATGTAGTTCTTGCGAGTTTTGTGAAATGGAGGCTCCATCAGAGCCTATAGTAGGTTCGTCCATGAACAAACTTATTGGAGAAAAGGGGCGCGTCACATTTTCTGCAAGGTGGGCATATGTAATTAGCATAATTAGTATAAATATGTTACTTAATTTGCTGGGTTTACGTTGTAGTCTAATTTGCACATGAAATCCGACAGGAACGCCAATCACAGCATTGTGAGTTAGCGTAGTAAACAAATACGAATTTCTGGTTAGCTTTTCCCTCCGGATAAGCGTAGTTGGATACATATCTTCCAGCGTTGTACGGGAATCCTGAAGCTGATTGTGATCGGAGAGGGGTTCCCCAAGTTTGAGCCAACGTTCTGCAAAAATTTGCAATTATTAATTACTTTAAAATTGTCAAGTATGAATTTTCATGTTAACAAAATACCTCGATGTTTGGGTTTCTTCAGAGTAATTAAAACCCGTTTATAATTATTTTCATAATCTACATTGATCTTGTCATCCGTTAAAGCCTTGACAAGTTGTAAATGCGACATCCAGAGTTTGGGAGGCTTCACCATAACTTTAAGGATCAGTCGTTCTCTATTTAATATCCCAACAGTCCACGATTCTTGTCTTGCGTCTCCAATTAAATGGGAATCAATCTCAAGAAATACGGAGTCATCATCCTCCGAAAATTTGGTGGATGGTAAAGCACATAATCCTAATCCTGTTCCAATTTTGCTAACTATTCTGTTGTCTAATGTTGGCTCTTTAATTAGAAATCCAAGTAAGTTTCCTCTCAAAATGCTTTCGAAATTGACCCAACGATGTATTTGATTGAACATAGTTGTTGCATCTTGACCAGCTCCTTTCATTATTTCTTCAACGCCGCCAGGATGATAGTTGACGTAGTCGGAGACATCAAAAACGCGATCTGTGGGTCATTCATTATCTGTTATATATCGTGGTTAAAACTTAAAATTAGACTTGTACCATTAATTGTCATCCAAACATCACCAAGGGTGTTGTGCCTAGCTAATTCGTCAGGCCCAATTTTCCGTAACTTCAAAGGGCTTCCTTTGGTCGACAGATCTTGTTGAATTTTCATCCATTCCACCATAGACTTTCCGGGGTTGACTAAAATACGACTTTTCTTTACGTTGTTTACTAAGAAAATGTTGAAGCATTAATTAGATTATCATAAGCTACACAGCTACATTTTAACGGATTAAGTTTGTTACATTTGGGAGGAGCCATACGCACGGACGACGAAGATAAACCAGCCCCCAGCAATGACGATGATGTGGACACATTTGGTGGCTGGAATTCATATCGTCTTGGAACAAGGGTGGGTGTATTAAAGGTCGGAGTTATCACATTAATTGCAGGAAGGTCGGCCTTATCATCGATATCCTTAAAATCGCTAGGGTGTTCTACATCTTCGTCGTCATCCTGTGATACATTGATAGTAACCATGATCTGGTTATGATCCATCAGCGTTTAAACCATTACTTGATGAAATTGGCCTTGTCTTCTGAAAATATTTAAGTTGATAAATTTTAAATTAATCTGCTGATTAATAACTAGACTTTTACCTTCCTGTCTTGTTGAGTAACTAACTACTGCTGCACTTGACTGGAGTAAATATAATTGCCAATTATTAATTGGAAATGAACGAGCTTACACAATAATCAATTTGTGTAAAATGTACCAACTGAGTGCTGAGAGAGAACTGATTGAATTAAAACTCATTCTTTCATGCACTTGGACTGCACCCAAGTGAAACTTTCTCCAATGAGGTTTACTTACAGAGTTAGGTTGGAGAACCACAAACCTTAACTTGGCGGACATAAGCCAAAGTCCGTCGTACAATATTTTACCGTCCTAATAATAATAATAATAATAATAATGGTACGATGTTCGAAGGGATTCAGTATTCAGTATTCAATCAATATAATGCAACTGCATGTTCTGCAGCAGGACTTATGTACCACCCGTGACAGAAAACATTCATCAACTGTCTGCCCGTCTTTGTCAATTAGTTAACGAACATGAATGATCGGCCAAGTGAACCTATTGACCATGTCGATTTTTGATATGCTAGTTTTTTGTGGTTACTGGTGGACATCTCAAATTTATGCTGGTATACACCGTTAGGAGGACTCTCGTAAGACGTCCATCTCACTTATCAGTGTATCTTGTGATAGGGGTTTGACGGTGTTTGAATATTATTATTAGTTTTCAGTTTGGATTTTATTAAGTACTAAATGTGCAACTAAGAATATAATGACGTCTGGACCGAATTAATAAAAGAGTGTAAAAGCAGGTGTACAATAATACGAATCAAACTAATTAATTAAAATGACAATATCACAATAAAATAATTATTAGATGCGCTATAATTTTAACTTCTTTGGATTGGGAAAATAATATTACAGGTTAAAGCTTAAATGCATTAAATTGTAGGCTCCGGTTGTGAATAATTTAAGACAAGGTGAGGTACAGGTACATATTTTTTAGGAATTGAACATTCAATTTCACGTCGTTGTGGTAAACCATTGTGACTGTCTTTTTGGTTCTGGTGTTGGCTCTGCCCCACCACCATTATTGTGTACAGATGTCATATCTACATTACTTTCCTCCTGGCTGGTACAGGGTTCAGTGGTACTAGTATCTTCAGATCCAATTTCCACCCCAGTCGGGGTGTTCGTTGTTACAGAACTCCACCAACTTGAAAGAGCTCCCTTAGCTGTGGATATTGCACCACCCACCGCTTTACCTGTAGACGCTACGGCCTTCCCCACAGCTTGGTTAATTTTCCGGGCGCTCTCCGTCTTTTGGATGGAACTGGAAAAAGTAAAAGTTGAAATGTTCGTTAAAGTTACCAAAAAACCAAATGTCCAACCCAACTTACTGTGACAATCGCAGCTTCATATCATTCACTCCCATCTGTCCAGAGCAGGGATGACCCGGGGCCAGCAGATAGATACCGGGTGTATCCCTCTCTTCTGAATTGACATAAGCATCCCACACCTTCCAATGATGTGTATTTTGCCAACCGGATAGAAAGGACGACCCGAAACAATCCCTAGCCTTAATCCCCTCTTCCATTTGACTTGTTCGCATACAACACATTAAATAATATTTAAACTGAGCCCGTATCCACTCGTCCCCTCCTTCCCAGCCAACCCCATCTAAAAAGTTGTCCATT
Organism: Folsomia fimetaria; assembly: GCA_034695645.1. NCBI lineage: Eukaryota > Metazoa > Arthropoda > Collembola > Entomobryomorpha > Isotomidae > Folsomia > Folsomia fimetaria. The sequence goes on from JAQFZJ010001415.1 coordinate 8,340, forward strand.
GGATCGGTAGAAGGTCTCATTCCTCCTACTCCTTCTTGGGTAACATTTCGCACCACATTTTCCGCAAATCTGAGATCCTCCGTTGTAAGAGTGGCCATTTTCTTGAGGATGGGGTCGCTTATTTCAACAGAGCCGTCTTGCATCTCGACCACTACGTCAACTAGATCCCGTTTCTGTTTGAAAAGGATATTCGTCGCACCAACGAGGAATCCCCGGACTCCAGAGTCGGAGAGGAGATCCATATAATGAAGGGAGAGGTAGGGATGACATAAAAACCCCTTTGTAAATATTTGGAGTGGGAGTCCAGCATCCACCGCAGTCATTTGCATTGCGGTTAAGAAATCAGGGATATCATCACCACCCCCTTTAGAACTTAGGGAAAATTCAGATTCGTACGAGCCTGCTTCTGAAGCTGGGGTTTTTAGGTCTTCATTGTTACTTTGCGCCGTACCTCTACCAGCATCGTCTGTCCAGTCCAATGTGGCAGTGGGGGTAGTTCTGCCTTGGCCTCCTGTATGAATACCAGCTCTGTATGAGACTGAACCTTGAATTAGAGAGCTGTTAATAAGATCCTTCGCCTTTTTCTGAGAAGATGCCTCTGTTTCTGTACTAATTTTTCGTGATAGTAATAGAGTTGATGCTATTTCCTCCTCTTCTTCATTCCTGCTGATCGGACTGGGCTTTTCGCTGTCCATTTTCTCTTCTGTGGAAATAACAATATCATCCACATCAAAAGAGGAGTTTGGAGAATTAAACTGGGGAACGATCGACATGGTTTTCGAAGTTTTGACGCAGGCGGATTCTCCTAGGCCATACTCCAACGTAAGTGGGAGGAGAGAGACCAATGTTAGAAGGGCCGAGCATAACGGGCGAACCGATGGACCACGGAATAGAATGCGTTTCTCTAACAAAAGAAGTTTTAAGAGGACAAGAACGTCGTGTCGAAAAGTGAAAATTAGGTCACGTGGGGATAGACCAACAAATGTCTCTGGTGTCGCGAGTAGATCGGGAGTTAGACAAGCATTTAAATTGTGATAAGCCTCCTCCAAAATGGAGACCTGACCAAAATCTCCCTCTCTAAAATAGGCAGCGGTAATGAGAGACATTTTTACCTATAGATCAAACAAACAATTTTAGAAATTGCATTAAAATAAGGTTCTGAGGATACTGTGAGAATTTGAATTATATCTCACTTGAATATGCCCATATAGTGGATATCTGCTTAGGACACAGACACTTTTTTGAATAGTGGATCTCGTAACTTCATCGCTCTTATTCTTTACTTTCTGTAATTAAAGTATATCAATAAGAGGTTATTATATTATTTCGCTTATTTGACTTATTACGTCAGCTTCAATCTGTTGAAAACAAGCAACCCCAAAAACAGTTTCTCCATGTCGTTTCAAAGAAGGGAGATGAAAGTACACTGTATCCGTTGTAAAATTGTGGGCGCCGTCCGGCATTGCCAAAGTAGGGAGATGCTTCCATGCAGTTTTTTCAATGTCCACTTCAAATGGGGGGTAGGCAAATTCAATCTGGAAGTAGTGTGGTCAGATAACCAAACAATACAAATGTCATACAATAATATTACTCCACCCACTCACCTGACACCCTTTTTTATGATGGAATCCAACAACGATGACATGATGAATGGGAAAGTGGAGCTCCATATTCTCTTTATTTATGTTAATAAGTTGAGTTCATGTCGACGATTGTATTTCCTCCTTCCTGTGTTAATCACGAATTGTTGTGATTAACACAATTAGTATGAATACAATTTATTAAGTCGGACAGATAGTATGGATGGATTTCCTTCCCATACACCTGCCCCTTCCTTCTGCTCTATGGCCTCTCTCAACAGCTCATCCCTCATCAACACCATCTCGGATTTCTTATTCTTGGTTGAACTATAAATTATTGTTTATTTATTTATCACAGGAATCTATGAATGGATAAGTAAGCAAAGTTCTGATTTTTGCTGGACAAAATCTCACAACGCGATTGAAATATTAAAATGACATTATTGTTTCATTTTGCAAAGGATCTCATGAATTAAAATGGTCTGCCCCATGAACTTTATTATATGTACATATAATTAATGTGTAATTCTTTAATTGTTATTAAAAGACATTATGTAAATTAATTAAACTTGAATTATTAAAGTTTCGTTTCTGAATATCACCGTTTCCTTATACAAAATAATATAATAATAAATGCACATCTCATTATTTACACTTGGGTAAAATCAATACATAAAGCTAAGAGTCGTGATTCTTGGTTCTTGATTTCGATCCTCCCCCAATACGCCGTCTTTTCGGAACATGGCGATGATGATGGCGA
>JAQFZJ010001416.1:0-10678 GCA_034695645.1 Folsomia fimetaria
AATAAACAAACACCTTATGAAATAATTACTGTATATTTAAATTATATTTTATATATTAAACTTTTCCACGTTTATACCTTTATTATAGTAATGGTAATTCTGATTTATTATACATAGTTATTTATTATGAGATATTTTTGGGGTGATAACCTGTTTGTTTATTAGTGACAATTGGATGAGCCATTCATATCAATTAATTTCATTTAGTTTATATAAATATTAAATATTATAAATAAACATATGTTCATCAAATTCCATTGAAAAATAATGAAAAGCGACTGTCAAGAGCAATGTCAATATAACATTCTAAAAATAAGTACAGACATTTTATATAAAATAATGGGTTATGGTTAACAATATGGGTATTGTGGGTTAACAATAGCGAAATTACATTTCATTCATAAATTAGAAACATTCCCAATTACAGGAACCCTTTTGCAAATGCCATTCAAAGACAGAGACTTAAGACGCGAATTAAATGTAGCTGCTGGGCCCTCGGCCTCCTAGAACGAAATATTGATTTGTTGGATCAAGAGTTTGAGAGGAAACATGATTTCATCCCATCGACTAAAGTGGACATTGGCCATGATGACGACGATCCAACAAATTCGGATGTGATGGAATCCACGCAACAACCAGCCTGTGATTCCAACTCCATTTTGTTAGGATGCATGGCTAAAAATCCCTCTTTTCTGGACAGTATCGCCATTTTAGTTGGGACCGAGGGAAAAAGCGTGAGCAACATGAGTACATATAGTTTTTGCAGTTAGAAAGATGTCGAAATATTGTATTGTCGAAAGCGTATATACACTACTAAACTCCCAGCTTATCTCAGCTTTCCGTTTTTCAGATATAGAAATGGAACTGGACTAACTGGTGTGTCTCCTGCTGCTGCTGTTGGAGTTGGGTGACGAGATGAGATGAGACAAAAGTATATTCGATTGCATTTCTTGGAATGAAGTGGAGTAACATGAAAATCTCCGAAATCGGATTTGTCCCCGAGAGAAATCTTCCGGAAATCGGTTTTTTATTGAGAAATTGACCACACTCTCACTTTCCAGTCCGTTTCTGCTCCATAATATTTTATTTATTTAGGGTGAGGTTAAGGATTGGTTGTGGTTAGATCTTATACCTTATCAATTTATATCAACTGCATAATTCATATCAAAGTCAAGTTTACCTTGACAAAGGTTAAATTTTTCTTATGCTCAAGCCCAATTGACTGAATATATGTACTATATTCTACTATTTTTTTGTTCGATTCCCTGTACGTATTCTGACAGTATTTTACCTTCAATCTCCTCTTTATAGATTTTTCACTAAATTATGAACTATAATGGATAAAAGTTGTAATTTTAAACTTGCATGTATGGAATAGTATAATATAAAGATGTTTGCAGAAAGATATCGGATATCAGATTGTATGTCTAGATTTGAATATCAAGTCTCACTTCTCACTTTCACCAGAATCGTGTATGTAGTACTATTCCCAATTTAAATATATAGCACAATTAAACTTTGTGATCAGTCATTATGATTTTTGTAACTGTCACTTCACACATACACAACTTAAATATTCGTAACTATTAATTATTTCGGTAGTAAAATTGGTTATTGGAGCTAGTTTAAAATCCACGGTGAGGTTCAAGTTCCCAAAATGAGGACAGATATACTCAAAAGGAAAACAGAAATGGGATATTCCAACTTTAGTTGACCCCCGTGCTATGAAATTGCAAAATATAAACACGAATGGTTAAATCCATCATACGGAGTAATTCATATAAAAATATGTAATGTCCACAATACTAACCTGCATCGCGGCCGGGAGCTCTCCTTTAAAATTAATTAAAAATCATTATTATTACTTTTTACTGTACTTTATGAAGCGCTCTTAAAGCTCTTCTTCGAAGCAAAACAAGCATCAGTAGATATAAATGCACATATATCAGTTGGGTGGGTTTAGTTATGCAATCCGAATCCTCCTGAGTGATTAAGTGAACGACTTTATTTTCCCCACAGATAGTGGATTTGCTGCGACTTAATCCTAGCTCGTTAACAGGAACGTGGCGTATTTACGACGTTGTATTTATTTTTATTTACCGGATTCGACTTTCTTTGGGGGTACTGCGAGGTACGGGTAACCAACTGTGGAGCTCATTTCTTTTTCATGTGCAGCAGTAGCCGTGAGCCGTGCCTCATTTCATTTCATTGTCGTGCAAAAGGAATTCAGGGAAGAGGTGGGTGTGTGTATGTGTGGTGTCCATTTAAACGCTTTATGGTTGGCGAATCAAACGTTTGGCTTTAACGAGATGGGACAATAAAATTCGAAATAAATGAACACACTCTTTTTACGAGCAACCTGAGTCGTTTCCTCTTTACTCAAAGATGCTGTTCTTTCTTATTGGGTTCGGGTGCTGCACCTTCTTGCGAAATTGATGTCCAAAAGAGGATATGCGAAAGGCAGGACAAATGTATCCCCTTTGAATACAAAAATTGGAATTTTGTATGAATTCTAAATTTCATAGATATCTACATCGATGATTTGATGCTCTCAGGTGCAGTATTGGTTTTATATGGGTTGATTGGATTTGTAAATTGTTTGAAGTCAAATTATATCAGTACTATTTGATTTCAAATTTCTGCAGGATTCCTACATCATGAAATTGGGTGACAGATGTACATTATTGCGCGTCCTTTGGGAAATCGGAGGAATATTTTTGGATTTTTTTATGCCTTTAAGGAAATTGGAAGTGGACCCTTATTCAGAAATCTTAGCAGGAGAAGGGTTGAACATGACAGAAGAGGCAAGATGTAAGATTGGCACAATTAAGGAAAGTGACTGACACCAGAGTCACGCTCTGCTTCTCTTTGACTTGAAGGGAAAGTCAAGGCAATTCAAGTGCGAGTGGATCAATTAGTAAGCCGCACACAAACCAAACCCGCTGCCGGGTGACATGCCTCGTTCTTTCCTTCACTCACTCATTCTGGTCGCTCATGCTTCTGTGGTTCACACAAACAAGGATCAAATCAATTGGAAGTAATCGTTCTCAATCCAACGGACTCAGTATTAACAAGAACCATAATTGTGTAATAGAAGAGTGAATTCCAGAGATGAAGTTGTAGAATGAACTTGCGGATATTTTACGGTGGCTGGACAAAATAAAATGAATGAGCCATGTGTCGTCCCATTCTAACCAACAGAACACCAGACTAGAAGGGCTAAATTTTACCAGCGAAGCACACCGAAGCCAAATGACAGCAGCGGAAATTAATTTATAGTTCCACAGATGCTCCTCATTGCCCACACAATGGTCACTTTTGATTTAATGGATTCTACAGTTGAGCTTGCATTCTGTTTCTGGTCAGAATGTTCATTCAATGGACGGTATGTGTATTGGGGACACACATGATGGAAGCAAGAAGCGTAAAATTCAGAATACAACATGTGCAATTCAGATAGATTTTAATATTATTCCTTTGAAATCGTATTTATTTAAAGAACAAAAGTGATGAATGTTCCATTTTTAAGACTGTAGAAACCAAACCTAATGAATACGACTTCTATCAAACGCATTTTATGGAGACTGGCGGTGCTGTAATAAATGTGCCATAGGATAGTGACCAGTTTGCCGTTATTGCAGAACTGTAATGGATTCGGATTGTGATGGTCTATGTCAGACAACCTTTGGATATCAAATGGACGAAATAATATACTTACCGTTCAAAACGTGTACTTGGATCTCTTGCGCATTGGCAGAAGTTGGTGCACAGGAATATCTGCCGGTACTGGAATCATGATAAAATACATATTTTATAGTATTTCTGATGTCAAAATGGATAAAAATAAAACCCTCCTTACTCTGATGGGCGGGCCTTTTGAATTAGCAGAAAACTAACGGTAATGTCCCCTTTCTCCGTAATTACTGAGACGCCCCCTCTAGGACTATCGTAATTTATCTCCTGCAATTTATCACCAATTAATCCATCAGTGTTTAAATAAGCGATTCCATAAAATATGCGTATGCATGAATGTAGTAGTTCATGTGAAGCTGACTATCGTTGTCTGGGCTGATTACTACTCTCAAAAACTAGCAATATCTTACCTGATTATTATGTGTCTGTAAAGATAAATAGACACAATTAGTACAATTTTTAACAAAACCTCGGTCATACTAATATTAAGGTCAGTGAAATTTCTTACCCACAAAATATTTGCAGGTGGTTCTGGACTGTGTTCCACGACACATGTTAAATTAATCGTTGACCCTGTACAATTAAGGAGTTATGTGATTATAAAAACAACCAATAGTACACGTCAGCACGTCTATAATAATATTTTTGATGCTTCTTTCTCCACGAATATCCCCATGCATTTAAAATGTTGTTAAAGGGAGAGATAATTTTGTAGGAAAATGTAGCGGTATTTTTACTATTGTATTACCTCGATTTATGTACATCTCTGGGGCTAAGGGCAAAAAAAATTATTGTATTATAAATATCTATAATGAATTATTTGCATTTTATTACAAGTTCTTACCTCCCATAATTGAAGTATTTGGCTCTAAAAAGAAAATATAATAATAATTATACATGATAAAAACAACATTAAATTTTAATTCGCACATCGAACATGCTCCTTGTTTTATAAGACTTTGAAATTCACATATTTTTAAATCGGAGTTCTCGGAGTAAATCGGAGTATAGAAATTTTGAAGTACTTGATTATAGGTATCTGTAGGCTTCAGTAAAAGGCTATAATAATAATACACAATTATGTCCAAGAAAATATTCCTTGACATATCACAGACATGATGAGCTATAACGTATTCAAAAGAGTTAGCGAAACCAAGTACAATTCATATGCATCATCTCTCCTAAATATCTGTCATCTTCTTCTGGGACTATCTGCATGCATGAATTTCATGGGGCACGTGACACTGACGTGCCACTTTCTCCCTGAGCAAATGCATTATGTTTGGCAGTAACAGCGTAATACATTTAAACGGGACGTGCGTGTTCTGAACCTCGTTTTGAATTTTGAATTTATTTGTGTTATGCAATACAGATAGCAATACAGCAGCTGTAATACGTTATCTTGTTTTGTCGAGTACGGGCGATGGATGAAAGGGAGAATGGTATGCGGAAATACTGTTTAATATTCTCAGACTCACTTTTCTATCTCATCTCACTTTCTTCATTTGTCAAATCCTCAAATAAGATAATAGAGCTTTAATAACTCCTGTTGCGACAAAGCCATACTACGATTCTTTCAAGAACAAGAAAAATGTTCTAAAAAATCTGTCAAATTTTTTTATAGCAAATATGCATATACATATGTACCGACTGCCATCCCTAGTTAAACAGCAAGTCGTCAGGCCTAGATTTATTGCAATACGAAATATAAAATTAGAAATAATAATGAAATATATTACAAAACTGGGATGCATCGACCGTGACGCGCTCATAATTTTCCACTCAGCACCGTCAACCATGACCGTATGCACAACATTCATTCTACCCAATCTCGTAATTTGACTCCATCCTTTTCAGTACAACTCAAATATTTATTAATGTTCAGAATCATCAAAATATGAATGACGACAGGACAACAAAATTCCAAAGTATATACGAGGATTGTGGGAGCAAATGTGAAAGCAAAACGGGATTTGGTCCACTCCAATATGTCCTGGGTCCATTCTCACACACAGAGATGACAAATTGCGGAGGAAACGAAGCAGCAATTCCATTATTCGATGTATGCTCAAATGCTGTCACTCAATCATTCCGGACTGGACTGCAGGAGACAGATGACCTTTATCTCGCTTCATGGAATTTCCTTTTTCCCACTCGGATGCCAGCCAACTGGTCATATCTGCCCACCACAACTGGGAAAGTGATGGACAAATCCGGTTATTGTAGATTTGCTATTCACCATTCCTATACACTCCTCAATATTTAGTTCTTATCCAGTCGGTAAATAAGTTCAACATTAATTTCTGATAATTCAAATTCATTTGACAATACGAGAATCGCATGATTTTAAATTGGACTAGTTAGTTTCGAAATGAGATGGCACTTTACTCCAAGTGAATTACAATAGTAATTAAATATGTAAATCCTTGCATGCACATGTCAGCTCAACTTTTAATCACTTTATCTAATTTAGCCACATTTCTGAGTGATCTTTCATCCATACTTCAAAAGGCTGTTTAAACAAGTGATAGCTCACACCCACGTCAAACATCAGCAGGTGTGCTCTCAAATGGGTTAAATCCATTTGGAGATACGTAAAATGTAATAAAGACCACCAGGATGACAGTATAAGTATCAGCAACTGTGTCCAGAAATTGAATGATACCGAATTTAAACTGAACTTCCAATATGCAATGCAATACCATCGAATTTCGTTGTGTGATGTTGAAGATTTTTAGCTGCTATATCTAGCTGATGATGTCAATTCATACTGTACTTTATTTAGATGTAGTATTTCGCACTATGAACGAGTATCCAATACTTGATAATGATAATATTGCTAAGAATGGCTTTATAGCACGTAGTCACAGTACACAGAAGATTAATTATATTTAATCAAAGAAAATCCAAAGGATAATGTATCAGATACGACTTAATTTCTTAATATCATTCATGTTGCTCATTTATCCGAACTTTCCCCATTTAAAAGGGAAACGCTTTCTAATTACAAATATAAATTAATCGTAAACATTAGCACCTCGTTTGCTCATTTGCTCATAGACCACCATGTACGTGTTGATGATCCATATCCTTGGTTCGAGTCTTTTAACCACAGAAGACTACCACACAAAAGCTCATCCAACTCCCCAACTCATCTCGCATACTTGAGTCTTCTCATTACTCTGACTGATATCCTTTAAAGAGGAAGAGGAGCGGAGAAAGTCAACAACGCTGCGTCTTCTCCAGCTCTGGTTGAATGAGTTTTCTTTGTTCCTTTTCTCCAGAAATGCGATACGAGATACGACCTGGGATTCTGGGATGCGATTGCACAATTTGTCGGAAATTTGGATGAGCTACTGCATTCCCAAAATACAACGTATAAATACATAGCTTACCAACAGTTCTATACGAGGATGTATCTATGCACCATGAATTTTAGTGTCAGTGGTGGCACACACACGGTCTACTAAACTTGGTGAAAGTGAACAACTAAAGTAAACGCTGTCTGAATTAAACAGTTAAGCAAGTGAAGAAACCCGGGAGGAAGGGAGTGTCAAAGAACAGTTCATGAATTCATTATGATCTCAATGCTGTAATGAAAATACTCTGGAGAATTCGACCCGCTTTCTTTTTAGCTTGTTCCACTGCCAGAAACTCTCACATAACGAGATTTTCGATTGATGTTAGTTAGAAATAAACTCTTGGTAAGGTGAAAATTAACCAATACTGATAATACTGCATTTAAATGAAGACAATCCATTATCGCACAGGTATTGAATGCTTCTTGTTTAAAATTTCAATTAAATTTGTTATCAATGTGGGTATGATTCGACTCATATCGGCACTAATTCAGTACTCAAGTGGACGGTTGCAAATTTCATTCGCCAATTTTAGGTTTACACCTTGATTAGATTTCCGCCTTGACGAAGAGGGAATGTAATTTAATCGGAAATTATATACGGCATTGGTATTTACACATTAAAACTTTTGAGAGCGAGGATGCTCAATTTGATTAGAACTTGACGACCTAAATCCACCACCTACCTCCTGCAGAAGCAAGAAAACTTTTCGTATGCAACCTTTGATTTTCTGAATACTAATTAATGGACGAATGAAGTGTTGGACAAAGTCTAGAAAAGTTGGAAAGTGCAAATTATGTCAAGAGCTCTGACTTCATGAAACATAAATGAGTGGGCCTAGTGTTTAGTTAACTTTGTCAATTTTGTAAAATTCAAGGGATGACGATGATTGCTCTAGAGTGGAATTGGAATATGCAGTCAGTCTCCTTTCCATTCGGGTGAGTGAAAGTTTACTTAACGTTTAAAGCCTTGATCTGAAATCGATAAAAGGTTCTCATTCCGGAGATTGGATAGTAATGAATTTTAATTCAAGGAAATGTCAGTTCTTTCAAACTAGGGCAATCGGACTGAATCTGGCTAAAACATATTGCGTTTCTCATTGTGTATTTCAATGCTATTTACAAATATATTTGCAATTTATCAGTTGCATTCAAATGATAAAACGGAGTAGAGTCGAAATACGTACAGTTGATGTGTGGATATTGGGTTGTTGAAGACGATCTTTCAAGATACACTAATCGCTTATTAAGTATAGAAATAAATCATTTTGAACAAAATTGAAGCAAAATGTATAACCTCGAGTTAAAAACGTTCATCAAGGACTCGTCGCTTTTAGGGCAGATATTCGGCTTGAAAGATTAGTGTGAAGTGAATGCTACTTAACACACTGGTTACGAAACGTTGAGTATGAGCGACCACTTATCCAAGCGGCCTGGGGACAAAATTACCGAAACTTTTACTTTTTATTTGCAAACTTTCTCTGAACGGGCTCACTAACTGTCAGAAGCAGCAGCCCTGTTTAAATGACCAACTACATATACGAGAATACGAGATGCTGTTGGATCATGCTATCAGGGAATGAAATGTTTACAACTCGTGATGAATTCCTAGTATGTAATACAAATTTTCAACTGAAATTATGATACCATACCAAACAATTTGAAATTGCTCTCTTTTTGTGTAATTGTTTTCAGTATTCTAGATACAAAGTAAAGCTGAAAATTCTGTGACGCTTGAACTTTAAGAACTTTAAATTCTAGTGTCTTTGTGGGTGAAGGAATGAACATAAAACGAAATAAATGACAGAAAAGGACCACATGTGGCTAAATCTTGGGGGTTCTCTTCTCCAAAATACCTTCATCTACTCTCTCCTACAAAGTTTATTGTGTAACATTTAACCAAAGTCTTACTTTAGTGTTTCACGAGCTTTCTCTCTCATCCTGAGTATTTTAAGACAAAAAGGTCAGGTGAAGACAAGGCGAACTGAGAGTGAACATAGACAGAGAGTGAATAAAATAAGGTGATGAGATGTGAGTGGAGGTGACCCGGGGACATGAAGAGAGTGTTCTGTTAAGCAACTCGACTAATTCAAGGAGAAAGTTTTATTGCAGAAATCTTCATTAGTTAGTCGTCCTCTCTTTCTTCCTCCTTTTTCCTTTGTAAGTACAAAGCAAACCACCAACTTTTATCTACGCTTCCACTAAAAATATATCTTCAACCATCTCTGAATTCAACGGATTCATCACATATTGTGAAATTTTTCAGCATATAACAAAATTTCAAACGTTTAATTTTGATCTCCAAGAGGTTTGAATGTTCCCAACTTATTTTATATGGGTACATCTTGCCACGGTACATTTGAAGAAAACAAAACGAGCTCTTTTCATCCTGTTCAATTTGTCCAAGAACCACCCACCCGCCACCGCAAGACTGGGAGCACTTTCTCTCTCTCTCTTCCTTTCCAATTGTCTACATTTTCTTCCTTCTGGTTTTGGTGAGATGGTGGTAGTGTGGAACTATTAAGTAAATGCATTGTCGTTTCAGTTTTACTTTACTTTCTCCTACAATCACAATCACAAAGTGGAAGTCCAGAACTACTGGATGAAACAGTTCAAAGCGAATACCGTGAAGTAGCATTGATGTTGAAATCAGCTAAATATAAAGCAACAAAGAAACCGCAGACGCTCTCTACCCACCCACCGCGATCTACTACTATTGTGTTACGATGTACAAGCAAGTCCAACTTGTGTAATTTTGTCTCATTTCGCAGATCATTATAAATATAATATTACCTACTATAGAGTTCATACTTAAATATCTATGTAATGTGTCCATGTGAATGCAGAAACAGATACGCGAACAAATAATACGGTTACGTGTAAAGTGCACGTCGTCTGTGTTATTGTTAGTATTTATAAACTTTTGTTTGGTAATAAGATATTATAGATTTTCTATTTCCAGATTATTCTAAATCATATTTGATTGTCATTGTCAGAAACACTCTTGTAACTTTTCAATAACAAACTAATCCGCTACAGGAAATATTGTTACAAAAAATAAATCTTTCACTTTCATAAAGCAAAACAAAAATTTTCTAACTTTGAAGTTCTCATTATTGTTTCCAGTATTATTTTTCAAATGTTTCGAGTAGATTCGATACTCGTACGTTCGTTTTTTTACAGAAAGTTGTTACTCCGCTGTCTTTTAGGTTCAGAGAATCAATTAATTTTTACTAAATGAAAACTTGTATGCCACAATTTGCATACTTTGAAGTTATTCTTAAGTCATAGAACAGTTTTATTTTCAAAACGTTATCATCATCTCCAACAATAAGCTTTAGTTTTTAAAAAGTGCATTTTCCTAGTCAGTACTTATTTCAGAACGGGAGAAGATATTCCACATTTTCTATGCTCTTGCATCAATTACTGCCAGTAGTAATTGAAGAAAGGTAAATGAGAATCAAAAATGAAAAACTCTCTGCGACGTCAGCCTTGCTGAGTTTAACTATTTGCATTCATTCAGAATTCTAGTGTATGTAAAAGAATATGCGGTTGTGTATAGTGAAGTCTACGCGTATTCGGAAGTTTCAGCTAAATATAGGACAGTTATCTAACAAATGCTACTGC
>JAQFZJ010001417.1:0-10672 GCA_034695645.1 Folsomia fimetaria
CGTTCACCCTTCTCTTTATTTCGCTCGACTCAAGATTGCCCAACTTTTTTTTCTGCAAGTGCAAATTTGCAAAAAAAATTGCAAGCGCTCCAGCTTATACTGCCTAATATGAATTATATTGGTACAGGAGGGGAAGAATGAATGATGCATGTGGGTATATGAGACGGAAGGGGTTGTGATATTTACATATGTAATACGGAATCTACATAGATACCTGCGACTTACAAATAACACTGTTATTATTATTGCAGTGAAATGAAAAGGTATCTCTACCTACTCCTACTACTCCTACATAATTGAATAGCATGACACATCATTAATTAAAATAGCATTATGGGTGTTAATTGAATAACAGGCGACTGGTTAAGAGGAGTGACAATGCAAATTGAAACAAACGATTTCATTAGCTTGTGCATTGCTCCGAGAGAGAAAGAGAAGCAGTCCACATTTGGATAATTGGTTAGTTTCACAGGCACAAAGTCAGTTTCGGAACTTGACCATAACATTGTTTGTATCAATTAATGTCGCAATAGAGGATGTCAGAGAGATTCCTTCCTTCCTTTCCTCCATCCCTGCATACATACATCCCTGTGCTTGTTCTGTTGGATGGAAATACTTTTAATTTGTTGGCTGGATGGTGGTGTTGAGCACAAACTTGTATGGGCGACACACACAACCAAATGCAATGACGACGACTAAAACAAACTTATTACTGAGCTCTCGTCCATCCTCTCTTTCTCCCGTGATTTACGTTGTTTACCTCTTTCTTCCTGCAGTGGATAGAGGTAGAGTTGGTGGTGATTTGGTTTAATCTGCAAAAAGCAAAATTTGATCTTGTCCTATCCATCCTCCTCTCCTCTTCCTACCTATGTCACATTCCCTACTTTCTCCCACCATTTGTGCGTGAATGTGAATTGTAACAACCGTGTCTCTTTCTAATTGCTTGCATCCAATTTACATGGACGGCAGAGGGATAGGCAGACACAGAACAACGTTTCATTAAATTCCCATCCCATAATGTTTAGTTTAGTTTGAGTTAAGAAAAGAAAATAATGTTTTATTTTTCACCCTCTCTTCCAACTTTACTTTTATTTATTCCCCCGGTTTCTTTCCTTTTTGTGATGATGAGAATGGAATGGAACTCTTCTCTCTTGTCTGGAGTGTTGGTTGGTTGGTGATGTTGTGTTTGTTTGTGTTTGTAGACTGGCCTGGCCTGGTTGATATTTAGTTTAGGGTGGAGATGAGTAAAATTCTGTACAAGTGGAGTGGATGAGCTGATCTGTGAGTTGAGTGAGCATACTGTGTAAACAAGCCAACGTCACCCACCAATCCAATCCAGTACATAATAAGTGATGGTGGTGACTGTTGTGCATGTATTATTATTATACATACATACATACAGAATGCGAATGGTTAAGAGAATGAGATCTTCTATGTCTCATCCAACAAACCTCACCATCCCTTGTTGAGCTAATAATAGTAGTAAAAGATATTATTATTCAGGTTCACATTCATTGTGTGTTTGTGTTTCGTAGTTAGTGCTGCGGTGTTGCTTGGTTCCTTGGTTGGTTGGTTGGGGCTGATCCTTGCTTGCTTGCTGTGTAAAGTAAAGGAATAATAATAAGAAGAAGAAGAATAAGAGAAACAGAGAGAGAGAGAGAGGAAAGGGTGAAAAGATGGAGAGAAGTGAAATGCTGTTCTGTTCTGTTAGCGTTTCTTGGAGGATAAACAAGGCTCATGGAATATTTGCCTTCTTCTTCTTATTCAAAGTGTGCGAGCGAGAGGAGTTGTTTATCAGATTTCTACTACTTTTCTCATCCGTTGATGAAAAAATGAAGCAGATTTATAACAAGGAACAACAGACTAGTCCTCTAGGAGACCATTTGGTTCATGTTTACTCAATTTGACAGATGGGAAACAGGGTAGAAGCTGCATTTACAGTACAGATACGTACACAAAGTTATAGACAAACATCGTATCATCAACAATACACATTGCTTGCTTGCTTACTTTGCCAGGCTAAAATATGTGTGCAACCAATTCCAGATCTGTCTTTTGTGTTATTATGTCTGTAACCAAACCAAACTAGCTACACACATAATATTGCAGTACTACATGCCCTGATTCTTTCTTTTCCTCTCTCATCTTATCATCTTCTCTAATACAGACATAAATATATTATGTCGAATTTTACGGCGTCATCTTTGACAATCAAATCAACAACCAACCAAACCACTTGGACTTGCATGCTATCATCTTGTTGAAAAGTTTTTGCATTTTTGCGAAAAAAAATGGGTCAAAGTTTTAATCCATGAAACTGTTGTTTATGAAATTTCGGAATTTGATAAGGTTAAAATTTAAAAAAAATGGTGATGGCATGGTTGGTGGTGGTGGTTGTGATGGTTCATCATTTGTTGTGGTGTGGTGTGGTCATTTGACGCGTTGGGGTGATTTGGTGGGTCGGTCCTGTCGTTGGGATGGGAAGGCGAAGCACAGGGAAATTGATGAGGACACTTAGATTTAAACACTGTGGTAGCCAAAAACAAGCAAGCTCAGTTAACGGTATGGATGGTATTATGTGTCCTGTTCTGTTCCCTGCTCGTGTGAATCCAGATTGTGGGATCAGTCAGGACGGACAGGAAGTGCTCTGTTCTGGTTTTATATGGACTGGATTGGATGGTGTGATGATGTGGGAGAGAGAGAGAGAAAGAGGAAGAAATTAAAGTAGGGTATCGTGTTCACACACCATTTGAGTGCTTTCTGACCTCACAATTTTTCAGAGTGGGATATGGGATGGGATGTGGTGGTGACCAAGCATCATCAACCAACTATGACACCTGTTCTCCCCAAATTGCCCACTTGTGATGACCACGCTTTATCTTGGAGGATACAATGAATGGTGGTAGGCAGACGTTCACTGAGGGGAAATTGCTTTCACTCCTTTTCTCCGCATATCTCATTGGCATTGACGTATTGGCAGGCGCCTTGTTGTTCTCGCATCATTTTAATCGTTTGTCTCACACACACACACACAAATATATATTGCATTGCATTACATTGCATCATTAATAAACTAGACTAAAATAAAGTCAGGACACACACACACTGTAAAATAGCGTGTGTTGTTGTGAGGACTAACGTCATTTTTAGTCAAGGCGGCGGCGGCTTCTTGTCTCGTAAGGATGGATGGTGGAAGACGGGATGAGGAATAGATAGCAAAGCAACACAGTCAAGTTGAAGGGAACTGCATGTCTTCTTCTTCTTCGTATACACATTTTGTTTGATGCATATTTGGTGTTGGCAAGTCATTAATCGTGCCTAAGTATTTTGGGATGAAGGCTTGTCATATCTCCAGATGTGCCGTCTTGTTCTGTTCTTCTGCTTCTTCGTATGATCAAGTAAGGAATAAATAGGGTAGAGTACAACCAACCAACCCGCATCACGGATGGATGGAAGAGTGAATGAATGAATATTATATAAGAGTCTTGCCAAAAATATACCATTCACTTCACTGGGCCGTAATCAATTTCAGGTTGAGCACATAAAACTTCTTTGCAGTTATCAGTAGTGGTGGGTTTGGTTGAGCCAGCCACCATTGCAGGAGCAGGAGCACATCACAACACAATAGCCAAATAGAGAGAAAGAAAGCTTATAACATCATCAGTCTGGCAGAGGAACGTATCAATCAATGTGAAGCGTTCTTTATTTTTCCAATTCATAGGTTCTCTTCTTTTTACCTTCTTCTTCTTCTTGTCCGTACATTGCAGTTGCATATTATTTCATTTTTTGCTAAAATCAACCACCCACTCCCACTAGTATGGACTATATGCGTGTCGCACATAAGTAAAGTAAAGCAAGCGCAGGTATTGTTACGCTTCATTAAGTTCAGATTCATCAAGAAATGAATTTCTATTTGTGGTGGGTTGGTTGGTTACTCATCTATTTGAGATCATCATCCATTTCTTGCCCACTTATCGGAACACGTATATCACGTGTATAACAAGGAGAGGGAGAAAGGAAATGTGCTCTAATTTGCATTTCATCCCATTTTATTGTATTTCTTCATAATCCATTATAAATGAGTGAAACTCATCATCATCATCATCATAGAGTGAAGCAGTATACATATTTATCTGTATAGTTAACAGAATAATCAGGCAATTCAAGACGCTATATAGTAAATAAGGTGATGTTGATTTTTGGGGAATAATGGGACTCCCCGACCCATGAAAATGGTTCTCATGTTGTACACCAAACATGTCGAAAAACGGGCAAGCAAGGCATAAGTAAAGAGGAATATAATGTAGAATCAGAATCCAATCCAATTCTGAGACTGACTAAGAGAGTTGAGAGAAGAGAGGTTCGCCTTGTTGAGCATTCAATTCAGTTGGATGAGAAAATGCCGTCTGGGTCGGATTTGGTGGAAAAATTACGTTTTGTTTGATTTTCTCAAATGTATGCTGTGTTAATGGAGTTTCACCGTCTCCTTTGAATTGATTTGAAGAATCTGGATGGTTGCTCAAGAACATCTTTGCCATTTCGACTCCATTAAAAATGTTATTTGAGAGTTTTTCATTGATTTACAGATCAGGGAGCACTTAGCAGTCTTGAGTTGCTTTGCACCTCCACACCACCACCACCATCATCACTTGAGATGGTGGTAGGTGCATGGTAAAGGAAGGTATAAATATATACTACGTATATTTTTGGAGGAAGAAAGCAAAGCAAAGCAAATAGGGAAGTCCTCCTGTCAGCATTTTACTGCTTTCAAGAGTGTCTTAAAAGGCGATGATACCTATTTAGCAAATGAAAGCAGGCACCACGACTGACTACATCCATAGTAATGTTACTCCCTACATAAATACTTTCTTTCTTTAAACTTTGGTGGGATCACCCACAACAAGAAGAGCCAGAGAAAAGCAGGTCTATAAGTGCCACTCAAAATCAGTCAACTCAATTTCTCAAGATGGTGAAAGCACCACCACCTTTGCTTTCACTTCATAGTTCTATAGAGAACGACTCAATTTTTGCGCTGTTTGCAAGATTTCACTTGTTATTTAAATAATAAAATTACTCATTAAAATTGGAAACTGTATGTTTGCACTACAAACTACATTTTACTTTCTTTCATTAGAAAATAAATAAATGCAAAGTTTTCTTTCTATTATAATTTTCCATCAAATTGAATAAAGTCCAAAAACCCGTGTGAGTGCAGTGTGGTCGTCGTTGTCGGAAGAAAAGAAGGCTATAGTAAAATGTTGGTTATGCTGAAATCTCACTCAGATTAACTTTTGTCAGCCAAGCAAGCAAGCGAGCCCAAGTTAGTTTTTAAGTCATTTGGTAAATACAATGGGAGTAAAATATTGCCAGGGATGTTTGCTTGGTTGGTTGGTTAGGTCCCGGGTTAGGTACCAGATTGCAGCTCAACCCGATTAATTTTTCCAATTCCAAGACTCCATTTTTTTAATATTGCGACATTCGAGGCTGCTCATATGCATAGATTTTTTTTCTTTTTGCTTCATCAGTTCTTCGCTTTCTTTTTCCCTTCCGTCTCCATTCATTCTTAATTGTAATCCACTTTCACTCACTCACTCACCATTCAGACATTCCTAGTCAGTCAAATACAGACAGACAAAATACATAGACTTCATCATCATCCAACATTCAATTTTATCAGTCAGTTTGCTTTGCTTGGGTGAACTTTATATACATAGTTTCACTACTCCTGCTTGTGAGTGAGTGAGAGACTGAGGAGAAATCAGACTTATTAAGGGCGTGAATTTATTGGTAAATCTACGTCAAGCGTTATTATTCATATGTGATGCACCACCACCACGGCTACCACCACCGTCACCGTCACCGTCAGTCATTTCACGTTCTTCTCATCCAAACTTTGGTTGCATAATAGCTGGAATGGTAAAGAGCAATGATGGAATGGTAAAGAGCAAGTTGAGATGTATGTATGGAACGAAAAGGTGAAAGCATGAATGAATTTCGAGTCAAGGATCATTATCGTCATTCCCTGTTCTGTTGTTGCTGTGTTGTGTGTGTAAATCCTCCTGCGGTTACAACAGATTAGAAAAGTGAGAAGGAAACAAATTTGAGCAAATGAGTGCTTTATATAAAAGCCACAACTACACAATATGCACTATGTTCTTCTGCTGCTCAGTTCAAGTCAAAGTCAACCCACTCAAAGAAGAGAAAGCGAGAAAGAAAGAGAGGCAAAGCGAGAGAATGATATTATCTCATCCTCTCCATCCGTTGTTGCATGGTGTTGACTGATGACAAGAATTGTGGGGGAATTCTGTGCTAGTAAAATCAGAAGACCGGTTCGGTGTGATGTGGAACATCTCTCTCTCTTCTTCTTTTTTACCTTCATTCCATCCAAGCAAAGCCCCGGTAAACAACAAGTCCAACTAACTAACTAACAGAGCAGAGGTTGGAAACAAGCGGGTATTGATTTATTTCCCAAAGAGAGAACACAACAAAATATTGTGAGTCCACAATGCGCAGGGAAGTACACAACAAGCAAGCAAGCATGTATGTATACTTGATGATGTGTACTGCTTTACAAGTTCAGTACACAAGTTGATCTTGCCCTCGATGCACTCATCGCCTTTCTTCCTTTACGCGCTGTGTTTTCTCTTCCATCCATCCATCCATCCAACCACTCACTCATTTTCTCTCGCTTTCTCCTCCTGTACAAACAACACAACCCAAATCACAACCCAAAGCAACATCCGTCCACATTGAGACTTTTTTTGAGGAAGAAAGATTCGCACGAGAACACAACACAACACAACCTGAGATATAACTGTCAGACTGAAGAAAGCAGACCTAGTTGAGATATTCTAACAAACTCTAACAAACGGGAGGGAGAAAGTCCTCACTTACCTGAATCACGTGCTTGTGATGATAATATACATACATACATAGCCTGGCATATATTTTATTGTGCATTCCTGACTGACTTTGCCACGACACACGGCATGCCACGTGGTTGGTGGTGGTTGTGAGAGATATACATACTTACATGGTATGTTGAACCGACCGGTATTCTTATACATATTATTATCACGAGACAAAAGTTTATCCCCATCCCCATCATCATCATCCTTCCTACACACATGGACCACAATATAATATCCTGCTCTTGATTACTCCATACACTTACTGAATCAAGCCCACTCATTAAAAAACTTCTTATTACCTTTTGAATTGGAAACTTGTGAAAATTTAAGCAAAAGCAAATCATCTCATCATTGATTATTTATAGTGGATCGAAATTATTCAGACTTTGGGAACATAAAAAGTGCCTGTCTATTGTACTTCTCGTAAATTTTTAAACTCACACACACACACTCATACAGACAGTCACACCTCTCTTTAAATAGTCGGAAGAAAATCAATAAATACTAAAGAATTGGACAGAGAGTAAGATTGGTAGCAAACTTTTTGAACTTTTGAGAGCATCGCAATCCATCCTTCTTCTTCTGGACCAGATGCACGTACCTGTGTGGGACAAGGTTGAAGACACGCTGCTGCTGCCACCGGTACCATTCTCATTTTATACCATTTCTTTCTTTCTTAACTTTCTGCATTATATTTCAAGTCATAGGCATTTTATGGTATGGTATGATACCGTAGATGAGAATAGTGTGAAAGACTAGTGTTTCTAGTTTTTGGAGACATGAGCAATTCGAGGATATGTGGTCTGGTGAAAGTGAAAGCACGAGAAGGACCGTTCCTTCGCATTATTATGTAACGTTTGACATATGCCATGTCTCACACCACACCACCATATCCAAATAATCCAGAACGACATTTACACAAATTTTCAGTCTTTGAACATATTAACACCATAAGATATTACAACGGGACGAGGCTGATACAGCTGGCTGGTGATGGCATATATGTATGTAGCATATATAAAAAATATCATCCAAAGAAGAATATTGCATGCCATCACCAAAACCAACCACTCCTCCTCCTTGATCAGATCAGATCAGAATTCTACAATGTCAATATATCTACATATACGGCTATTCTATTCTATTCCATATTATTGAGGCATATGTATAGGATTGAATCTCTACTTGTCTGTTGAAAATTTAACAAGATTGGCTTTACGATTGAATATATTTTGTCACACTTGCTTTCCTTTCGTTCTTCTCCTCCTTAGAGAATTTGTTTCAAGTTTCACCATAAAAAATGCCTCTTGTCCTGTCCTCTTCTGTCTCCACACACGGTTCAAATGGGGGCCAAAAGAAGGAGGGGTTTGATTACACTTCCAATACCACCATCGCGGTGTCCGTCCGTCCTTGTTTTTCCTCTTAATCTACATCTATCATCAAATGTTTCATGTTTTATTCAGCAATGTTACAAAGACCTTCGAAGTGGCATCAATCTTATCCACTTATTCCATCCACCACAGAAAAAGAGAGAAGAACAGAACAGAATATACGACAAATCTAGAGTCCATAAATCTACCGCATCCGTTGCGTTCCTTGCTCTTTAACATTGGTCTATAACCTTACAGAAAAAGAAAGGAATACATAAAACGGGACAAGCACCACCCGATCTCACCTTTTGCATTTTGTCATGATTATCTTATTCTCTTTTTTCGTGGAAAGAGGAAGGCGAAAAAGAAAGAAAGAAGCCAAGAAAGCAAAAAAGAAGTCTGAAAATACAGTTAAATAAATAATAACATAATGCATATTGTGTTATATCGATTTGGGTGGGTGCAAATTCAGTGGAATTAAATTTGGTATTTTGGAAGAATAATTGGTTAAGTTGTTGTTGTCTGCTTTGCTCAGGAACAACATCGTGAATATTATTTATGTATTTATTTACAGACCGATATATATTATATATATATATACACGTACTCGTATATAAGGACACTGCGTGGTTTTCCTATTGTTTTCCACTTTTGATATAATAATAATGTTTTTGTTTGTTTTGAGTTTGAGTCGAACTTGTTGTTTACCAAAGTTTTGTCAAGAATTGAGCTGCATAATATAAAACTCGTACTGTACTGAACTCGATATGATGTGACATTCTGCTTGGGTTGATTCTTTTTTTTCTACTGGGCAACTTGTTGACTCATAAATAAATAAATAAATATGAATTCTAATCTTTGGATGGTATTTATCTCCTTGGTTGTGTTTGGTGGGGGTATGTCTCAAAAAATGATCCTTGTTCAATTTACTTTACTCACATTTCCCTCTTCTGATATCACCCTTCCTTAATACTCATGATATATTCTCTCCTCTTGTTATTTTTTGAAATTGGAATAGTGCAGTAATAAATTTGATATAATAAAGTTAATAATCTTTGTTATATAATAATAATAATAACTCTTTTGTGTATAAAATCCAGCAGAGAGAGGAAGTTGGTTGGATGACTGGGTGGGTGGATATTGCAGGTTTGTAGCTGTGGGGCAAAGTAAGGATTTCCTGTGAGGTAAAATAATAATCCAATCTGAGTTAGGTTCATAAATTCAAGAGAAAGACGGTTGGTTGGGTTTGCTTTGCTGATGATAAACATATTTTGTTACTCTTTTCACTCACTCACTCAGTCAGGGGAGGAACTGAATAGAAAGTTTACAAACTGAGAAAAAGACCGGCAAAAGATGCGATGTGGGTAAAGTTACACAAGAAAGAGAGAAAGGAAGATCAGATTTCTTTTGCTTTCTCAATTCTGCTTTCTCTCCAAAAGCAACAACAACAACAGCAATGACATACACCGTCGCATTGCATAAGAAGCCAAAGCAAATTGTGTAATGCGATAATAATAATACATAACATTTCTATCTAGAAGGATAAAGTAGACATATACTTATATGTCTGGTCAATTCACTCACTCACGCACTATTATGTATTATTGTGTTGTAATTTGGTCCTCATGATAAACATGACGTTCATTTTAAATGGTGTATAATTTTCCATGTGGTGGTGATGGTTGTTGGTAACAATGTTTGGTTTAAAGACTCATCATTATGATTTGTGGTTTGGTTTGGGTAGATGATGATGGTGATGGTAGTCTGGTAGTGCAGTGGTGGTGTGGGTTGAAATGGACGTGTTGATGGATTATGAACAGAACAGCAACAGCAGAGGAAAAGAGAGAGAGAGGAAGGAATTTCAGGAATTGTTTACAACGAATTAGAGGAACGTTGTTGATTAGATTGGAAGTAAACAACAAAGAGCAATAAACAAGAAAGAGTTTTGAGGAAGGAAGGAAGGAAGGCAAGGTAGTTCGCTATATGCTATGATGATGCAGTGTTGTTGGTGTAAAAGTAATCGTCTTTAGTTTGTATTTCCAGTTCATCCAGCAAACGACTCATGCATATAATACACTCCTATGTAACTCTCTTCTCTCTTTTTCTCTCCTCTCTCTGTGAATTGAAATTTGTTAGGTTTTTGGCTGATATTTACCCAGTTAAAAGCATAATGTTCTATGCATATGACAGTATGTATGTTAAGACTGGTTGGTTTGGTGGTGGTATTGGTTTTTTGAGGAGAATAATAATATAAATATGTAAAAAGAGAAGCAAACAAGTAAGCAAGTGTACACAACCAACACACAACTAACATAAGAGTAGTCTGATGTTGTTGTTTTGTTAAAGTTACACATAATTGGAATCCTAGGAAATGGGTTGGTTAGGTATGTA
>JAQFZJ010001418.1:0-10667 GCA_034695645.1 Folsomia fimetaria
GATATCGTAGATCGTTGTTTTTGGACAGAATGATGGCGCCCTGGCATAAGAGAAACGTTGGATGTGACATTCTTATGTAATTTTACCTGACGTACCTGATATGACATTCTTTGTGACACAACATATTACAATCTCGACACTGGTAACCCTGCAATGCAGTCAACAGCAGTATGTATAAGCACGTTATTATTGTTATTACATGCAAAACGAAGTAAAACTATATGGAGGAAACCGGCTGCATTACAACTACGTTTATGTATAGGTACATATATTATTATATTTCATGAAATAAATATATTCTCTATTCACCTGCTTCCCGATACTGAATGGAAGTCTCATTGTACAGATTTCGCACATTGTTCCACTGCAAATATAGGAAATCATTCGTAAAACAATTAATCTAAATAAATAAATAATGTCTCATCTTACTTACCTTGGGAGATGTTTAGCTACCAAAAAAATAATATTCAATATATAAAATCCTGAACAAACAAATGTGCTTTATCTAAACATAAACCTTGATAAGCCCTTACCTAAAAAGGTGTGGTCGTTATAAATATGAAGTTTCTTCCCTTTCTTTCTATATCTTCCAGACTCTGCGAGATTTGGTGGAACCAGGAAATATCTGTGAATACAAAAATAAACCATTTTAATAATTATCTTAAACTCTATATTATGTAATATCGGTATTTCCAAACCCACTTTTTGACCCTATTTTCCACACATTCAATCACCTGCAAGAAATATACATATATTCAATCAATGTGCTACAAAATTTGATAATAATGAATGGCACAACATAAAAAAGTTCACCAGAGTGGAATTTTCATGTATGAAAGTGGTGGTAGAGAAGCCACTAATGCCGGACAATTCTGACGTTGACGATCTTGCAGAACCCATCCCTTGTCTCAGATTGTTAGATGTTGAAGCCATGTTTGATGACCGATCTGCAGAGACGGATCTTGGCAACACACCGTCATCTCCACCCGCATTATTTGGGGATGATTCTTTATCTCCTCCCATAACGGAATGTGATCTTCCTTTGGAAAAGCGACGACGTATGGAAGTGAAAATGTCCCCTTTTCTCGTCTTACGTCTTCCCCGTTCTAACAACAAAGGTTGAATTTAGGTATTAATAACTGCTTGATCATAAGACAATATTTATACCATCTCCATACTGCGCAATGGCCACAGCTTCCGAGGGACCATCTTCTCCGTTTCCACGATCCTGACCCATAGAAGTAAAGTTTTAGGTTATACAAAGTTTAAGGAATACAAAGGGAGCTTTATCTTTAAGCCATTTTGATGGGAATAGATAGCAGGAAATAGCAGAGTATATGTATGTATGTATATATAGCAAAATTTGATCATTGAATTTCATTATTATTAATATATCTGAGGTCTGTCTGCTTTCACTCACACCATACCATACCACCACGGGTCCGTTAATTGTTATCTCACACGCAATTCAATATAAAGCCATCAAATAAGGTATACACGATGGCATCATCACATTTATACTCATTCAGGAAGAAAGTTGAAGAATGAATGGGAAGAATCAAATGAGAAATGATACCTTGTTGTTGAAGAAGAATGGATTGTGAAAGGAGAGAAAAAGATAATGAGAGAAAAGGAATTTTATATAGCCAGAAATATTATAGATATTCTTTCCTGTATTACTACATATTATAGCAGCATTATAGAGATTGCAGCAAATATTATAGCGCGTTGTGGCGTGTGTGGTATCAATCATATAAACTAACCCTCTGAACGGCATGTATGATTAGAGTGCTTATTTTGTTGGCTGATGAGTTTGCCTGACTACTCATCCTTCCAAGCTCTTTTATTACATTTTCTGCAAATGCTGTAGACGACTTGGAGTCGGGCGATGGGGTGAAAATCCTCCGAGAAGTTGTTGTGGTGCTCAGTTGTCCTCTCTTATTGCTTTTAGATCGCTGCAGATATTCTGGTTCCGTTAAAGGAGTGAATTGGACATCTGTCATATAAAAAATTTCTGTCATATAAAAATACCTAAATTCAGGTTTGTGATAAAATCCTCCAGTTTGCATTTTCTTGCTATATGTTACATAAATGAACATCCATTATTTATCAATTCATACCAATTGATCCACTGTATCCATCCGAATCTTCCATCTTTCTGGATTTGAGTTTCAAAGTCTCATAGCGCCCCCCTGGTCCACCCGATTTCATCTCATCCACAGAAATGATATTACACCCAAGAAAACGTACTCCTACTTTGTCATGAACTTCAAACAGTAATTCACCTCCTTTCGGAAGAATATTGCTAAATGATGAGAAGTATATTTAAATAATTAAATAGATAAATAAAATGATTAATTTCATATAGTTTTTCTTACAACACAAAGTTTTCATTCCAAACTGGATCATGACTGCGAACAATATCGCTGCGAATAAATTATTGTCTGTTTAAAACGCTTCTTATTTTGCATTTACCCATAAACCTTTTCTTTCCTGATTCCCGATCCAGTAAATGTATATTAATAGAGAAAACCCCCCTTAAACTTACGTTTGAAATTTTTGAGGTGGGTCATCCAACTCGATCGCACAATAGGCTTCCTGACATCCCTTAGCCAACCCAAGTTCCCTCCCCCTCACAACCGTCGCCAATAAATATTTGACTACTTGTGGGGTTGCATCCTTTCTTGGAGAGAACTTTGAGGCTACTGGAAACTGGAGAAAGGATTCAGTTCCGTAGTTCAGCTCCGTCACACAGTTACGCAAGGCGGAAGCAATTGCATCACCAACAAATTGAGCCGCACCTTTATCTTGGTCAAAAGTAACGGCGACACAAATCTCTGGCCAACCATCCAATTTAATGATGGCTGATTTGTCTGCGGTGTTAACAAGGATGGAGAGTCGACCTGAGACGTTATCCACAAAGAAGGGGACACGGCGTGGGAGTTGTTGTTTCTGATGGAGAGTGACTAGACCGTGAAGCTGGAGTTCACAGTCCGAAGTCATTTTCTACGATAATATATATACAACAGTAATAGATGAAACAATTTTCTCGAGGACGTAAGATATAATTAAGGAGGAGTTTAAAAAAGTATACCACATTATCAGGATGAATGCACTCGGCAAACTACAAAAAATAAAGGTTTTTGAAACGCTTTTCTTGTCCAACAAATTAATATATATTAAATTAATATATGGGTGTGAGGTGTGAAGGAAAAGCTTGTTGTCAAAAATCAAAATGAACCTACCATGTTGTACAACTTTACATTGTCCTTCAAGGTTAGATCGATAATGTTTATGATAATGTCACTCTTGCTCCCTTCATCTCGTAAGACTTGGTTCAATGCAGTGATAAACGCAGATTTAACTTCTGCAACCCAAACGGCTTTTCCATCTCCAACCTCCTTTTCTTTCATGGACCAGTCGTGCACTTGATTGATGAAATCGGCCACAGCAGAATCTGGGCCAGTACAAACTCCAGCTTGGTTGTGGTCATCCCCACTAACTTGACCACGAAGACCTTGTTTGTGTCTCCTTCTTGCAGGAGCTTGAGGTTTGGGACTACCTCGATAGGATTTCACCCCGGAAGAAGAAGAAGAGTCCCCAATAATGCCATTATTAATTTCACCATTGTCGTCATCATGAAGAGGGACAAAGCTGCTTCGTAAGGGCTCAACTTCTGATTCATATTCTGAGAATCCTGTCTTCTTCACGAAGCGAAAGTACAGATATTTCACCAAAATGACGGAAATTAAAATGAAGATAACCCAACCGGTGAGAAGCATGGAAATCGTGTCCATGTCTTGGTATGGGCCAATTCCACCTGGAAATAAAGAAAACAAATCTACTTTTAATCATGCATTAATGTGAAAACCAATATGATCTGGATCCAGATTTAATGATATGACATTTAATGACAATGATTGCAACAACCATAAGTACAGCCGACAATTAGACTAACTAACTAACCACCACTGATTTCACAGAACAGGGCATCCACCCTTTCTGCCAAGTCTTCCTCCAGCATATCACTCCTCCTCACCCTTCTCAACCCTTCAAACCACTTGAGCCTTTAATATCTCCTTTAAAAAATTAAATTCGACCGAACGGCAACTCTATACTTATGGAGAAGTAACATCGAAAGAAGTATGAATAATGATTTGTTCTTGATTATTCTTACGTTGTTCATCTGTCCGCCAGTTGATCCAACCACTCACAGCGCTCCACAGATGCATACGGACGATATTATGTGTTCATCAACTTTAGAACAGAACCCCAATCCAACTCCACAAACCCCCTCCTTAGCTTATGGATGGATGGATGGCTTTTTCCTTTTCCTGTGCGGTGTGAACTTTCAAAACAGCGGATGTTCCTTCACTATGTAGCAGAGCCGGTGCTATTTTTAGGAGACCCAGGCTGTAAAAAGATCAAAGGAAAAAAATACAGAATTTTACACAGAGAGCTCAACAAAGGAGAGAAAAGCACATGAAAAATAAACAATTTCGAAATATTAAATTCTTAACTTTATGAAATTGCAACCAAATAGTTCAGAAGTCACCTTATTCCGTATTGCCCACTTCTTTCCTTATATTTCCTTAATCGCCTTCCCTTTTAATAATTGAACAACTTTCACTTCAAGTTAGCGACACAAAATAATAGAGAAGAGAAAGCAACAGCGTGTGTGGTTATAGGGAAAATTTTGCTGTTTCCATCCGCAAACAAGCACGCTTCTTTCTCTCACACTTTCGACTCCTGTTTCACTCCTGCATTGGGAAGAGTAGAACACGCAGGCACAGCACAATCCCCTTTCCCCGATAAATCGGATCGATAATTTCGGGTGATATAAAAGTTGTTCTGAGTATGGAGCTGATACCACCACCCCACCCACCATTGTCAGTTTCAGAAATTCTCTCCGGGTGCAGCTTAGTTGTGGGGAATATCGGTAAGTTATTTGTATCTCACTCACTTTCCCATTGGGAGAAAAGTGTAGCGTTGCAAATTCATAGAAATACGAGCCATGCAAGATTTGCAGTGTTAAGATGTCAGATGTGATGTGCGTTTATACTGCAACTCGTCTATATTATCTGTTCATCATGAAATATTATGCATCTCTCTGGTTTACTTAAAGATGTTGCATTCTACCTACTTACCATAAGTCATAGTCATCAATATGTTTAGTTAGTGTGATTGGTATCGTGTATTACGCCTCCAGTCAATCACTTAAGCTAATCACCGATTAAACTATATCGTATTAATGCAAAAATGAACCATGAAATAATAAAATGCATGGAGCCATGGGATAAAGGTTGGAACCTCAATCTGGCATATCAGCACAACAACACGATGAATAAGATTAATATATGTACGCACATTCCTAATTCTTATGGACGAATGAATGAGTATATGTGATGAGATCATTTGTAGCTTATTTCGCTTATCTGGGTTGTATATGGTTAGTCCGAAGTTAGTTATTCTGTTATTTGTTTTAATTTTTTTCTGCTGGCCGATAAATAAGTGTATTCCACAGCACTAGTAAATAAACACGCGCAGCAGATTTAGCTATTATTACACAATGAGACCACCCCTGCTCCCCTTTCAACACGCCAAGGTTGGGAGTTTCCTGCAACAACCACCCTTACTTGGGAACCCTTACAGTGGGGATGCCTTTCTATCTCGCGTTTTGGAGAGACTCCTCCCGCCCGGAATATTCCAAGAGGTTCACAAAGATTTGGAACGGCTGGGGGCTCGCGTGGCAAGTGAGATGGAACCATTACAGCTTCAATGTGAAAGGAATGAACCTATCCTCCGCCAGTTTGATGCTTGGGGAAAGAGAGTAGATGATTTGGGTATGGGAGCAATGTCATAAAATTATACAATTAATAATATCATCGTCAGTTATAATACCAGCACAATTCTTGTTTGATTTAGTTACCAGTCCAGCATGGCTACGAATGAAAGCCATTGCGGCGGAAGAGGGAATCGTCTCTTCCGGATATTCCGGCCGATTCGGGGAATTTGGTCGTATCTTTCAATTTGCAAAATGTCTCTTGTTCCACCCATCTTCTGGGCTGTACTCTTGTCCAATCGCCATGACGGATGGGGCTGCAAAAACTTTACAAGAATTAAAATTGCCTCAATTTGACTCCATCCTAAAACGTCTAATATCCTCTGATCCTGCTCTATTTTGGTCATCTGGACAGTGGATGACTGAACGTGGAGGTAAAACCAACATGTATATATTGGAGGGTTTACACCTGAATAAATCGGATAACTAAACTAGGTGGTTCGGATGTCGGGAGTGGAACTGAAACGCTTGCTCTCCCCATAAAAGATGGGGTTGGAAACTCATCATATAAACTTTACGGGTACAAATGGTTCTCTTCCGCCACGGACGCAGATGTTGCTCTTACATTGGCAAGGATAGTAGATTCCACGGAGGGTGGTGGGAGTGAGAGTGAGAACAAGTCGAGACCAGGTTTATCCATGTTCCTCTTAAAAACGCGAAAAAAAGATGGTACACTAGATCCTGGGATACAAATAATGAAGTTGAAGAACAAGTTGGGAACACGAAGTCTTCCCACTGCTGAACTACTTCTTGATGGCGTTTCGGCTCAACTTGTTTCCGAATCTGGACGCGGCGTTGCCGCAATTTCACACATGCTTACCGTAACTCGGTTACATAACTCGGTGGGGAGTGTGGCTGGTATGAGACGTATTCTCCTCTTGGCGAGAGATTACAGTAAGAAACGGGTCGCCTTTGGCGTCCCAATTGCTCAACATCCATTGCATGTTGATACGCTCGCAGAAATGGAATTGATGGCAAGGGCTAGTACACTACTTTTGTTTGAAGTGGTGAGGTAGGTCAGATACATATAACGTATCTATTCTAAATGCAGGATAATCTATTAGTTCTTTTTATCTTGTTATCAAGACTATTGGGGCTGACCGAACATTCCAACTCTTGTACAGAAGAAGAGCGGCATCTTCTCCGCCTTCTAACTCCTGTGGCGAAATTGTACATTGCTAAAAAATGCATACCAGTAATATCCGAAGGGTTGGAATGCTTTGGAGGGTAACTAGAAATACTAGTAACTACAACAAATACAATGCAATATAGAGTTTAAAAGTTTGCATGGTTAGACTTTTCAACTCTACTCTAATTAGCATTGCCCTTAATTGAAGGCAAGGATACATCGAGGACACGGGCTTACCCGCAATTTTGAGAAATGCACAAGTATGTACCTATTTGGTTACATTTTCTGAAACATATTAGTAATCATGAAAATTATTCACATTTTCTTATCCAGGTCACTCCCATCTGGGAAGGGACGACAAATATTCTATCCCTCGACACCCTACGAGCCATAGCAAAATCTAATGGTGCATCAATTTCTGCGTTTCATTCCAATATAACTAAACGTTTGGATGGACTCCGAAGCGGCCCCAAGGCAAAAACAGAGTTGGCTTCAGCAATTTCTAGGGTGCAAACAGAATTAGGAGATTTGATCACAATTATTCCCAAGCTTGAACCAAGGGACGCCATGGCACGGGCAAGGATTATTTCGTTTGCCATTGCAGAAATCGCGATAGGTACATGGTTATACATATATTAGATAAGATGGCAATAATAGTTTTAACATGGATGGACACATACCAATTTAAATTTCTTTACTGGCTTGCAGGAATGTTGTTCATTGAGCATGCATCCAGTAAAGTTGCTACCTCGACGGACATGGTTTCAGCAGTTCGATGGGCATCACAAATGTCGAAATGGTCGTTGGACTTAGAAAACAATGAACGGTTTGAAACTGATCACTCATATCAATTGGTGTTTGATGGATATCCCCCCAATAATCCCATTGCCACTAACAATCAAGCATCAAAGCTTTGAAGAAATCATACCTCTACTTAATTAATTAATACATAAATATATTAACATCCATCAATGTGTAACTTATATAAAGGCGGCGCAGATCGAGATTGACTATGCACATTGCTCATGAAATGGAGGCGAGGGTTAGAGTTCACCCATATGATTCTTATCACTGTCATTAAAAAAACTTTTACTTTCGTTTTCAACACAGAAGTCTTGCCATGAGAATTTTATATGGAATGAATATGTCATTTAATTCAGTCGACATGTTCAGTTCAATATCATGTTTTTATTGCAATAATTAGATTACGAGCAAAAAATGCATACATGCGTCAAAAAGAAGTGTGTCAATTTCAAGGACAATATTTTCCAGGACAAAAACGGATCTGTCCCAGGACAGGGGTGATTGAAGTTCAATCATTGATTCATTCTCATTTTCATGTGGCAAGAAACAAAGAGGAAAAATGCCGAGTGGACGAAATAATTAAGGTGGTACGCCCCCAAAAGGAATTTAGCTTCCATGAAATATACATTGTACTCTCTCTCATAATCTCATACTTATATGCAGCAAAAAAAGTGATGATGACTCATGCATGCCCATTTAAGGAATAGACCCTTCTCCTCTCTGGTTAGCATTATTGGGGGAGAGGATTACTTAATTATACTTTACTAATTGTAATCTGTTTGCACGTTATTAAGGGGTGAAACCCCTTTATGATTTGACTCTGTCCGTCCGTCCGTCTGTCTGTCTGTCTGTCTGTCGGTGCTCTAACTCTTGAACGGTTTGACGTAGGGACTTGAAATTTGGTACAAACGTTCCTTAGGTCAAGGGCTTGGACAAGTTCGAAGATGGGCCCCGTAGGTCACACCCCTCGGGTGGAGTGGCAAAAAAACATGAAATTTTTGGAATCTTCCAAAGGGGCGACCCTTTGGTCCATTTTTTTCATGTTCTTTAGGGGTACTTTAGGGGTAGGAGCATCTACCCATACGATTTTTAGGTCACTGCGACCAACCCAAGGTCATGAGGGTGCGGTCAAAAGGCCAAAATGACATGATACATCCCACATGATTTTTCGAGACGAACACAATGGCACAGGGAGCTTTGACTTGAGACCACCCCCACGTGCAAAGGGGGTGTGGTCGATGGGGAATGTGAGATTTGTGTTCGACGTGAATCAGTAAACAGCATGAATC
This sequence comes from Folsomia fimetaria, assembly GCA_034695645.1. Taxonomy (NCBI): domain Eukaryota; kingdom Metazoa; phylum Arthropoda; class Collembola; order Entomobryomorpha; family Isotomidae; genus Folsomia; species Folsomia fimetaria. Next base: position 9,065 of record JAQFZJ010001418.1, read on the forward strand.
ATTTTACCCAATATGCACAGCAATCAATATGCCAGAGCAAAACACTTTACATTCGTTTGTAACGGTTTATTTAATACCGCAAGACATGCGATCAGTTAGTTAGTTAGTCCGTCTGTCCGTCTGTCTGTCTGTCTGTGGGCACTATAACTCAAGAACGGTTTCGAATTTCGACATGCGGTTTTTTCCATAAGCATTCTAGGGTCTAAGGGAACATCCTCCCAAATTTTGAAAAAAATTTTCAAAATTTTGAAAAATTTTTCAAAATTTTTTAAAAGTTCAAAAAAAATTTGGGGCAACATGAAACACACTTGGGGTAATTTGAAACACACCTGGGGCAACATGAAACACACCTGGGGCGACATGAAACACACCTGGGGCAACATGAAACACACCTGGGGTAACATGAGACAGACATGGGGCAACATGAGACACACCTGGGGCATTATGAGACACATCTCAAAATTCAGAATTTAAGCATATAAGAATTTATGAATTTAAAAATTTAAGCATTTAAGAATTTAAGAATTTAAAAATTTAAGAATTTAAAAATTTAAGAATTTAAAAATTTAAGAATTTAAGAATTTAAGAATTCAAGAATTAAAAAATTTAAGAATTTAAGCAAAATATTTAGCTTTGTTGCGGTATTAGTTCACCCTGCATTGCTGCAGTTTATTAAAGTTGGTTATTATTAAGGGGTGAAACCCCTTTATGATTTGATTCTGTCCGTCTGTCTGTCCGTCTGTCTGTCTGTCGGGGCTATAGCTCTTGAACGGTTTGACGTAGGGACTTGAAATTTGGTGCAAACGTTCCTTAGGTCAAGGGCTTGGACAAGTTCGAAGATGGGCCCCGTAGGTCACACCCCCTGAGGGGCGTGGTCGAGAAACATTAAATTTTTGGAATTTTCCAAAGGGGGGACTCTTTGGTCCATTTTTTTCATGTTCTCAGATTTCCTTCAAATTTTGGGGGATAATACTTTATACTTTAGACATAGGGGCATCTGACCATACGATTTTTAGGTCACGGTGACCACCCCCACATGAAGGAGGAGGAGCCAAAAGTGTCAAAACACCATGACATATGTTTCACACATGATTTTTCGAGACGAACACAATGGCGCAGGGCGCTTTTGACGTTAGACCACCCCCACGTGGTCAAAGGGGGTAACTTGAGATTTTTGTGCCACATGCTCGGTGAATTAATTAATTAAATCTGTATAAATTGCAAATTACATAATAATTGTTAGTTATCATAGTTAAATGTTGCCAGTGAATTGTTGTTCCTATTATTGTTGTTAATGCATTCAACTTTGTACATTTTTGTTGGTTATTGTTGTAATTATTAGTAATGAAACAGTCCTGCTGCTGTTTGCTTTTATTTGTATAGTAAGTATGTATGTATGTATGCATCTCTTTTCTGGTTAATCACTCAATAAAATTCATTATTGAAAACATTGAATATGTTCAAGAATTATCATTAGTGTGTTGATTTCAATGGATGGGTATGCATTTGTGCATTCGTGGTTACAGGTATGATTAAATGCCACTTGATGACTTTTATCTCTGGAAGATTTGTATGAGGAGTGAAGGTAAATTCATGTCTATTA
>JAQFZJ010001419.1:0-10661 GCA_034695645.1 Folsomia fimetaria
TGGTGGCAGTCACTGTGGTCACGACGGGACTGTTGGTCAAGTATGGAGACAAGTTGGAACGGTACGAGGATAAAATGCAGGTATATGAAAACCGTATCTCCGCTCTGGAAACGGATCTGCAACGCTTCATAAAGAATTTAATGGCAGGTTGGTAAAAAATCATGGAAATGTAAAAGTTTGAAAAAATGAAGGTTATTCATTTTTGTGGTTTGGTTAGATCCTGATGATGAGGAAGTCGAGTATGAGACCCACGCTGATCAAGATTTTGGATATGACGATGAGGAAGATGAAGACGACTTATTAATGGAGATGGTCAAAACACCGAAAGAATTTAAGGACGAGAGTGACGAAGAACAAGAGGAACGCTTTGTCAGGGTGGGAGGAGATGAGGAACATTATGGGGTTAGTAGAATTCATAATATTATTGCCATACAAAATTGGCTTATCACGTGACGACGATGATAAGGATAGTATAATAGAGATACATACATAGGTTGGTAGATCATGTCGTCATCCTGAATTATCGTCATCGTTAACCCTCGTCACAAGCAAAATGAGTCGTTTACATACATTTTGAGACGAGTTGCCAAAAACTACACAGACTCCTACTCATTCTAACCAACTTACTTGTCCATGAAAAAAGACGTTTATTAAGGTTTAGTGACCGTGAAATCAGTTATAAATGTAAATTATGACATAAAGCAGTGCCAAATTCAAAATGATTACCAGAAGTTTTCAGAATTAGGAATGGATCAAATTTTTTTTAAATATTTCATTCTAGACCAGACCCGACTTTGGGATAGCAGATTACGTGCACTGTAATCGAATCCATGCAATAAAATGTTCTCATGCAAATTCCAATCCCATGCATTTATTGAATTTTATTACTCGCTTGTTATGGCGAGTAATGAAACATGATCTGGGATTAATATTAAGATTTCCATTAAAAATGACAGAACAGTAATGCATAATATCTGTCTGGCTGGAGAGATTTAGATTTTGAGACATGTTATTTTATTCATATTCACATAACCTAAACCTTGACCGCTCACTCGCATCATTGATGGTTTGTACAAGTAAATAACACATGCCAACTTGAAGGCCTTCGTCAAAAAAGTGTTGCAAGCATAAACACGATGAAATAATAGATATTTGTTTTCAATTGCGTTTACTTAGAAAATAGAACTCGAACAGGAAGATACAGACACAACTACAAAATCTCGAAGAAAGCGACAAATCCCATATCCTAATGTGCCTACTTTCGGACCGGATGTGCAAAGGACTGGATCTGGCGTCCCTATCGTGGAAGAGAGTTACCTTTCCAGTGCCGGGGTTACATTAAGGCCACGCTACTCACCCACCACCTCGGGTGATGGGCTTACGTTGTATACACGTTTAGTGGAACGAGGTTTGTTAAGTACTACTTTCTCTATCGATTTCACTACATACATATAAACAAAATTTGTTTTCTAATAAATAGGAGGAAGTTCATCTTCCCATTCTCACCGCAATCTAGATTCGACCCATGTGCAGCAGCAACAACACTCTTCTCTCCTCCCCCACCACCAAGTATCTGCTGCATGGTCAGAACAAGACCAGGGCTCTGAACCAAGGTCAAGGATCCAATTAAAATCTGGTGATAATTCTGGATCTTCAACGTCTTCAGAAAGTGGTGCTAATATTGGGACCGGTGGAACTAGGACACGGTCTGAATCCACTCGGCGATCTCAGCATTACACTTACCACAGAGGGACCACCCTCCCAACTACGTCGTCAAATTCTAATATTGTGATGTCAGGAGGATCAGGGGCAACATACCATCGGAACTCAAGGGTTCCTTCAACCGGAGATTACTTTTATCCAAGCAGTGGCAGTACAACCACAGCTACAAAAACATTTGGCAGCAGTAGCGACAACACAAACGCTCGGATTCAATATCCCCCACTTAGAAAACTTACAGTTGGCAATGGAGAAGGAGAGGTACGAATAATTCGAATAACACAACTCTGGCTTAAAAACATTCGATCGCATGAAACTTGCTCTGTCATATACAGATAACCAATTTACAACAATATTCATTCATTGCAGGTAATTGCTCGGGTTCTTCAAACCGACAGGGATAACGACTCGGACAACTTTGCTTCAGCCAATTTGGGCCAATCCGAAGCTTCCTCATCCCGTCGCGTTTACCGAGGGGGACGCCATCACAATACGGGTGCCCCATTAACGCAAACAAATTCTGGTGGTATTACCAGCCATGCCCAAACTCAGTCCTATTCTGGCCGTGGAGAGCGGAGAAAGTATGGTAGTGGTCGCAAAGTAAATAATTATAGAACAAGAACTACCACAACAACTGCTGCACCTCCAGCTTCTTTTAGTACTAACAATAATGATAACGTTAATAATGAAGAGCATGAGCATGTCGTCCCGTTTAACAAGTATTACTCCCGCACCAGTTATGACGCCCAGGGTACAAATTCCGTTCCTAGAAGGAACAATCTAGCACAGAATAATAATAATCGTCAGATTCAATCGATGGAATCTTTCCTTTCACAGCAGCAATATTATGGGGCTCTTCCGGTGGGGGAAGGGGGAACGACTCGACAGTAACAAAACAAACAATCGTGAATACTAATTTCTTGCCAACTTAACTTTTAGCCTAATCAACTCTAGCCACAGTACAGTACAAGTATGATGATTAAAAGGTTTACCGTACAAATTACATGTACTCCGGATATAAATATCCGTGTATTTGCATGAAAATAAACCAGTCACAAATAATAGCATAAATATTAAACTAACTGACTTACAAATAAACCTAACTTAACTTTGCTTATCTTTAACCTGACAATTTAAATAGCTACACAACATTTTACTTACAACAAGAATAATGATACTAAAATATATATCTTAAGCAAGCAAAACAAAAGTACCTTATTTGCAATCTCATTCCACTCGTCTTTTCATTTCTCGTTATTCTGTTTTTTTTCTGTTTTTAATGGTGCCAAATAAAATACAATAAAATGACAGTTTATAAACTTAATGCAAAGTTCAGAATGTTTTTGCATCAATTTTTTTTTCCAAAATATTCCAAACCAACAAAATAAAGTCAAGAGATCAATCAGGAATAAATAAATAATTAGGACAAGTTTCACATCATTATTTTGCATGTATGACATAAGGATGAGTCATTGTGACATGACAAAAAAAAACAGCATGTAGTATAAAGCTGTAAATAAGAAAAAGACAACATGTATGACATGTAAGACAACAAGCTGACCTAATTTTAAAATATAGCCTTGACCTCAATACATTACTTTGACAATCCACCCGACTGTTAAAAAGCTCTATGCACGTGCATGAGAAAATATGTACATGTGAAGCAGCAGCAAGACGCTTAAAATTCCAGCCTGTGAGCCAAGCTTATGCAGAAAAGAATCAATCCTGTGTAACTTTCTCCACGTTTAATCAGGATCAAGAAGATTCTGGTGAAATATCCATCACAAAAGCAGAAGCGTGGGTAGAAGGTCCCAAACCACTGGCTGCCCACTATGTCGCCGATGTCTCCAATTATACTACTGCCCATAGACACTATGACGGAAACGGTAGGCTTCGAAACGCAGGTGAGGACTTAAATAATTTATATACCTACTTATGTATGTATTATTGCTGTTGACCATTCTTAATTTAATTGTACATATATTCCTTATTCATTGCGTACTAGACGGTATTTTTGAAACATGGCGACCCGCTGACTGGATGAGCTCGGATGGGGCTGGAGACGGATCAAAAAGTTTTGTACTTTCACCCAACGGTGTCCTTACCATTAAGAAGGCGGGGCTTTATTATATTTATGCACAGGTAGAGAAACATAATTAGGTCAGTTTTTGTTGTCTGAACTTAACGATAGAAAAATTCCACATTTTCAGATTCACTACTTGGATGAACATGATATAAACGGGTTCGTCGTGCAAGTAAATACCGAGCCCTTTCTCCAGTGCACCACCATGACTGAAACATATAATGCTGGGAGCAAATCCAATTCCTGTTTCACTGCCGGTATACAATATCTTAAGGCGGATGATCGTATCATGCTCAAGGATATTGAAACTAATCGTTATTCCATATTTAAGCCTGAAAAATCATTTTTTGGGTTAATGAAGGTTGGTGCTGTCCCATAAATTAACCCATTACTACTAAATTTTAAGTCCACATAATTAGCCAGGTTTTACGTTAATTTCTATTTCATCTCAATTACTTTACTGTCAACCATAATACCACTGCGGAATAGGATAATTATACCAAACCGTTTTTATTAATCGGATAAGAAATCAGTACATTATTAACACTAACAGGTCTAAACTAAATAACAGAAATAAATAGCTATTCTTATCGCAGCAGTCATATTGTGCGTGCGTGAAATACGTACCCGCAAAATATCAAATACTTTTAAAATTGATCGATGATGTACATTTTTGTTGTATAATTAGGAATAATTATACTAATGCTGAACGAAATTGTAATATGTATTCCTTAACGATAAATGTTCAAATACATTCCATTGATGTCATCCTTTGAATACTTAAATTCAAAAAGAAAAATTGCATTTGATTTGGCAGTTACAATAAAACTAACAAAAAAACTGATCACAGGAGGTCTATTAAATAAGGATCAACTAGGACAATGAGCAATTCATAAATTATCTTATAAAATACCGTTATATCATGCACTAAACTGTATTGCACACACTTCTGTAGCAAAATGACTATTGGCGTTTGTGTGACAAGGATAAGGCTCTTTCATTTGCAGGTGAGAATACAACACTGCTTGGACATTAATTAACTAGTTACATACAAGTATTGTCATATAAATTAAATGACAGTCATTTTAGACAGGTCTAAAATTATGCGCTTTCTTCTGATTAAATCTATTCACGATGTGCACCATCACTGGCTGCGCATAATCAATGCAAGCCTAAAATCAAAGTGTAAAAATTCATTTGGAGATGTGTAAATCATACAAATTATGAAATTTAATGTTACCTAAACCCCAGTTAATTCCCTGGACGAGGAAGTAGATGAGGGGTTGCCAACAAACCAACTTTTGACCGATAAGATTATCAAGATTATAAGGCTATAAGGTCATAATAATATCAAAATACCAACATACCCATCTAACCCAATCCAATAATTGACCTAAAAACCATTTTATCCGCCCATTTAAATATCATTTCTGTTGGTATTTCCTGTTGTTTATTAAACCTCACCATAAAGAAGATGTGGCTTCTCCCAGAAATTGTTCACCATACGTTTCAAATCCACTTTTTCATTGCAAAAGGGGCACGTTTGTTTCTTTCCTATGATGCACCACCCCCTTATACAAAATTCATGAAATACGTGATTGCAACTTAGTCTAAACGTGTCTTCAATGTGCAATGTTCAATGTTATTATCCAATGGCAAGTTCCGAGATGGTAGACATGAGTTATAATAAAATACTGCGTTGAGCAAAAATTCAATAATGCCTTGTTAATTATGTTCATTCGGTTATCACCTTCAATGACGCCTTCTTCGGACTCATTTACAAAGATTTGATTTCCACAAATGGCACAAATTTTCTCGTCTGGTGTTTTGGAAGGAAACCCATCTTTTGAATAGTAACCTTTTAGCAAATACATTGCAAATTACTTTTCTAAGTAAAAAAATCAATTACGCAATTGAATTGGAGATCAACTAACCAATCTTTACTGCCATAAGATCTGAGCAAATTTCTGCCAGATCTCGACCCAGGACGCCATAATAAAGTCCGTAGAAAATGAGCATTAGAGCACAGTCCATCCTAATAATTAAGAGAAAGGCAAAATGACCCACAGTCAAGTGTCGGAAATTGATAATAAACTCACCAAGTATTAGGAGTAGCTCCAAAAAGAACATTAAGCCCCATAATAGTTGACATCATAACCAAATATCCAGCTATACCCATACCATAAGAAATTTTATGTATAAGGTAGAACCATTTGTAAACTAAACGAGGTGTCGAGCATGATAACGGCTTTTCCATCGCCTTCCGTACCACAACTCCAGTGATTAGGGTGAATATGCACCACGTCACTATAAACCTGTACCATAAATTATAACCACTAAAACAAATGGGTACAATCCACATCCCTAGAAGGGTGAGCAACATGTAGGACCTGTGATAATAAATATCATCTTGTTAGCTCTAACAATACAAACCCAAAGGAAGACATATGTATGTAGTGTACAGAAACAATCTCAAAACCTCACCCACCTATAATGTCTCTTTTTCCATTCGACCAAAATGATTTGGGCAATCAATAAGGTCACAATTAATATGATGAACATTTCTGCATGCATCTGCTCATGGCCTTTATGTTTTTCATGGAATTGCATATGTTGTTGTCTCAATTCTTCTTGAGGCGTGAGCTCTCGTCGAAATCTGATATCTTTTGCTCTCTCTTGACGAGCCAACTCGTCCAATAAATCAACCGGATCATCATTCATATCCCTCATCCTTCACAGATTTCGATTTCAAGAGGATTTTAATCCAGACCAGATCCACACAACTGAAGAAACAAGCATTCAATTCAATTACCACCAAATCCAAACTAACTACTTATCCAATATCCTAGAGAATTTACAATCCCATACAAATTAAATACAACAAACAACCAATCATGAGTTTTGTATTATATTTCCTCTTCCAACTCGAACATTTCCAAAAAATTCAATCCGGCAACTTATCTTACCCGTTTATTAAACGGCGTTTAATAATTCCTAATTCTTTAATTCGTAATTCTTAAGTTTTTTAATAAATTATGATACAAGTAAAAATGTGAAATGCATATACTTACCTTTTTAGCCGCAAAGAACACCACAAGTTTGACCTGCACAAGCTGAAATATTTCAATTACCGTGAATTGATAAGTAAACGATTATCCACCTGTTATCGACTTTTACCTTATCGTTCTTTTAATTATTCTTCTTTTTTGAATCGGCAAAGTGTCTGGTTGTCACAGATGGATTTTGGGAAAGGAGCCACACTGCGAGGCAGACTCAGACTGCCACCACCATAAGTTCTTCACTCACAGTAGCACTACTAATAGATAGAACGCACAGTTCACTGATAACCTTTCCAAGATCAAACGTTCCTGAACCTTTCCCCCACGGTGGGGATGGACTTATTTGAAATGGCTTGTATATTCTAATTGGAGTTACATGAAAATCGTACAATTGTACTCATTCTTCAACTATTATACCAACCAAGTTTCCACGACGCATCTTATGTACAATATCTAATTATTGTACACTTACTTATTTCATAAAACTTATTACAAAAATTTCGCCATAAATGGCTCCGTCGAAGCTAGATTAGATGCAGTTATATAAAATACGATGCAGGCTTTTTAACCCGAATGAATACATGTGCATGTGATGCGTTGTGCGTGCTTTTGAATTGAACTGTCCGTGGCGTCCACAAATCGACTAAAAAAATCATCAGATCTCCTTAAAAATCATAATTTTCTCCAAGAATAATGCGTTGCCTAGGCTGTCGATGATACTTTCGCCTAAGAAGGTTACCCATCAAAAAGTCGAGGTCTCAAATTATTACAAATTAATTATTGGATTAGATTTTAAATCTTCTTTATGGTGTCGTCCCAACATTTAAGTTAAGAGTCTCATCGGACCTACTATTACATACACCCGTTATTTGTATCCAGGATGGGGAGTGAGGAAGGGACGGGTGTCTCCCAATTCGAGATTAGTCTCGCTGATCTCCGAAGTCTTATGGAAATTCGTGGAATAGAAGCACAGGAAAAGGTGACAGAGATGGGAGGACCTCAAGAAATATGTCGGAAACTGGCTTCTTCCCCCATTAATGGTGACTACATCTACATACATGCCGTATATGTCATTCGATACTTAAAATATTCGATTCGTATAACGTCTTGGTATCTTTCCTAGGCATAACTGGATCCCAGCCTGACCTGGAACTCCGCCGACAGGTCTTTGGTGCCAACGTGATTCCACCCAAACCTTCCAAAAGCTTTCTCATGTTAATGTGGGAAGCAGTACAAGACGTGACCCTGATAATTCTTCAAATAGCCGCCGTAGTTTCCTTAGCACTTTGGCTAGTAAACAAATACTTTGAACAACACAGCGAAGATGATGACGAGGAGACGGGCTGGATTGATAGCGTAGCCATTCTTTTGTCAGTCCTCTTGGTGGTGCTCGTTACTGCGTTTAATGATTATACAAAAGAGAAACAGTTTAGAGCATTACAGCGTCGGGTTGATGGAGAACATAGTTTTGCTATTATACGAGGTGGAGAAGTCATACAAATTAATGTTACCGAAATTGTAGTAGGGGACATTTGTCAGGTAAATAAGAAAATGAAATAAATTGGATCGAAGTAGTCAAAGTGTCGTTTATGTTTCTACCCTTAGATAAAATATGGTGACCTTTTACCCGCGGATGGTATCCTACTTTCAAGTAATGATTTGAAAATAGACGAATCCTCTCTCACTGGAGAGTCTGATCACGTAAAAAAGAGTGAGAGCACGGACCCCATGGTGCTAGCTGGTACTCATGTTATGGAAGGCAGTGGTAAAATTGTGATCACAGCAGTCGGGGTAAATTCTCAATCCGGGATCATTTTTACCCTCCTTGGCGCTGCGGGGGAAGGGGAGGAGAAAAAAGAACCACCGAAACCGAAACAAGGTACAAATGTTTCCGTTTTTGTTCTAGTTTGATCATCATTTTAATTTCATGGCCTTTTCTTTGCCCCTTGAAGTAGAATCAATCAAAAAGAAAATGTCTACTGCCTTTGTACGACCACCAATTGAAGAAAAAGAGCCGGAAAAAGAAAGCGGAGGCGGAAAGAATGTTAGTGTATTGCAGGCTAAGCTCACCAAGTTAGCAATCCAGATTGGTTATGCCGGTAATTAAAGGAGAGGAGGGACAGAAGGAGTACTTTGATATCAGTAGATAGAAATCAGTAGATAGATACTATGTGTATTTTTTATAGGTACTGCCACCGCCATTCTCACAGTGATAATCATGTTCGTCCGGTTTTGTTACATTACGTATGGAATACAGGAGGAAACTTGGAAAGTCAAAGATGCCGAACATTTTGCCAGTTTCTTCATTATCGGTATTACGGTGTTGGTTGTGGCTGTTCCGGAAGGGTTGCCCTTAGCGGTCACGTTATCCTTGGCATATTCTGTTAAGGTGATCAGGAAGTTTTTGTACTGGCATGTATTATTTAATTAACAATTTAATTCATTCTTAATTTCTAGAAAATGCTGAAAGACAACAATCTTGTGCGGCATTTGGACGCCTGTGAAACTATGGGAAATGCTACCATTATTTGTTCTGACAAAACTGGTACTTTAACAACTAATCGGTACATTAACGAATTAAAAAGAATTATTATTTGAATTAATAGACGTAGTTCCAAGTGTTTGTAATTCTGTAGAATGACAGTGGTTCAATCCTACATTTGTGGAGAGCATCGGAAAACCACCCCCAACTATGACGAATTACCTCCCCAAGTGGCAGGCGTGTTGGCTGAAGCAATCGCTGTAAACTGTGCATACACTTCGCGAGTTTTGGTAAATAAATAAGAAAATTTGTCAGAAAACGTTAATTCATCGGCTTGTCTAGCCCCCAGAGAATCCAGGTGAACTTCCTAAACAAGTCGGAAACAAAACGGAGTGCGCACTTCTGGGCTTTATTCGAGAAATGGGCAAAGATTATGACACAATAAGGAATGGAATTCCGGAAGAATCTTTTACTCGAGTCTACACTTTCAATTCTGTGAGAAAGTCCATGAGTACCGTGATTCCCAGGTCTGGTGGAGGTTATCGCTTATTTACGAAGGGTGCATCTGAAGTGATAGTAAAGAAGTAAGATTCAATTGGCTAAGCTGTGATCGATCAATCTATGTTCTACTCAATTTTTAGGTGTGCATACGTATACGGAAAGGATGGAAAAATTGAAAAGTTTCCTCTCGAATCGCAAGATCGCTTAGTATCGGATGTTATTGAACCCATGGCGTTTGACGCGTTGCGAACGATTGCGTTGGCGTACAAAGATTTCGTTCCCCAAAAACCGGAACAGAATGAAGTTTTGTCCGAGGGCGAACCCAAGTGGGATGATGAAGACAATATTGTAAAGGATCTGACATGCATTTGTATTGTGGGGATTGAGGACCCTGTTAGATCCGAAGTGAGTGCGGCGTTGGAAAGAATTGTTTTGGGCGATGGGGCTTAATTTGTTTTGTACTCACTTTTTACATAGGTACCTGACGCAATCAAGACGTGCCAACGAGCCGGAATCACAGTGCGAATGGTTACAGGAGATAACGTGAACACAGCTCGTTCCATTGCTCAGAAATGTGGTATTATACAACCTGGGGACCAATATTTAATTTTAGAAGGGAAAGAATTCAACGCAAGAATTCGGGACGAGTATGGCGACGTACAGCAGGACTTGCTTGATGCAGTTTGGCCGAATTTAAGAGTTATGGCTAGATCCTCCCCCACAGACAAATATATACTGGTCAAGGGAATTATTGACTCCAAGGTACATAATCTGCATACTTAACAATATTTACTTAACCTTATACAATATTTACTTG
>JAQFZJ010001420.1:0-10658 GCA_034695645.1 Folsomia fimetaria
GGGCTTCCTTCATCACTTTCATGGATGCTTTTTGTTGCATACTTCCGTGGCTTTGTTTCTGTAAATATTACATTTAATGTAACAAATAAAATTATAGTCTTGAACTACACTAATTCAAAACACGACACATTTTTTATTCAGATACCTTAAGGGACTGTTTAACCCAGTCAACATTACTTTCCTCATCAGAGCTATCCTCGCCAAATACATTAGATGACTTGGATGACTTCTTGGAAGGCGAGGTCTTAGCTTTCCTCTTCTCTGACAGTATCAGACCGTATCTGTAAATGAGAAAAGAATCAAAATAAGTTAGAAAATCATTAGATCCAAGATAGAAATATATGCTCATAATAGTAATATAAAGCGATTCAAAATTCAAATCATGTAATGTAAACCATAATAATAAAAGCAACACTCGGTGAACGCAACGCTATATTGTTCATACTTAAAAGTTCTATATTAAGTTAATATTATTAACTCTTACTGTTTTTGATGAGCCATTCCGAACACACTAATCGCCCACGTCCAGTTCAAGAAGAAGTTGAAAACTTGATTTTTTTTATTGAATAACGAAACGACAAGAATATGTGATAACAACAATAATATTGAATTGTGAGACACCCGCCGCCGCTGTCAGAATTGTGTAACGAAATTGCGAATGTTCGTAACACGTTGTTCGTCAAATCAATAAGGGATAATTAGTTTAAAAAAAGTAAGAATTTTAATTTAAATATAAACTACTTGTGGACTCTAATAATTAAGCAATGAGTGGTGGTGGACTGTGCACTACTGTGATGATATAATGTGAAGAGGGCAATATAGCAGTAGTGGTCTTGGTAAGGAGGAACCACTAACTGTTGCTGGAATTGAAAGGGCAGATTATTTCATAAAAAGTAAATACTTAAGGTAAATTTTGTTTTCTTAAAATTGCCGTTGGTAAAGGTAAGTACCTGACACCCTGACAAAAGTTGAACCAAATTATAGTATAAATTAGGCACCTATGAAAAAGCAAGTGCAGGAGATATTTTCTTATTCTTTAAGAGGAAAATGAAAAGGATACAATTACAAGTATAAAATCATCTGATCGAAATTAAGTAATAAAAGAAACAGAAGCCTTAAGGATTAGGTGGGTGTCATAAACTAAGGCGTCCGAATGTTCTATGCTTAAATTTATTTTGTATGATCATTAGGATTCAAAGCAATTTTGCTTAAAAACCATAAATATTATTATCCATAAACTTTTATATAACATAACAGAGATGTTTATATTACGCATATACACATACACACACTAATATCACTTACACTATTTGTATACACTCCACATTGGAAATTGCACTGTGCAATTTACACAGTATTATTAATGCACGTATACTACAGAAGGCAGAAGGAGCATAATTTGCACTATTGATGTTTTCTGCAATTTGCAACTGTGACTGTGGTAAAAAAGGCTGTGTGTTCGATCGGGTAAAACATTGTCACTTTGTGGCAGTTATGTCAAGTTTGTATGATTGAAGTACAATCGTACATAATCATAATTACACCACTCATACACCACCAATATGACGGAATTAGTTCATTCCTTCATCAACCTTCAACTGCTCATCAGTTAAAGTGATTCAGTTTAATAATACATTATAACACGTCATCCTCCCTGTTCGGTTCGTTCTTCTGTCCGTAAATCTATTGTCCTCATCTGCCAATGTAGATTTTAAAGAGTCCCAAGACACATGAAAACACAAATTTTCAAAGTGTATAAATTCTACAGATTCATATTCATAATAGAAAAGCTTCCGTGGAGATTCACGTACCTCTGTAAACGTAAGTAATATATTTTTGTCTGTTTGTTTCTTTTAGATCAAACAGTGGGTTGGGTCCGTCAGGCTTTTTGATCCTACGGTCTCGCTTTTATTGTGAATGGATACCATTGGATGCTTTACTTTGGCTGCAGGAAGAAAGCGCAAAATCTGGGAATATTTTCTTTTTCTTTTCATAGACGGATAACGTCGGTCGGGTCGGGATATTGAAACAGATCTTCCACAAATGGATAACGACAAACCTTTGAATTTTTTCGATACTGATGATTATGAAGTGGGGTCATTTGGAAGAAATGGGAATCAATCGCAAGATTTCAGAACTTATGGATTCGACGGGAATCAATCCCAAGATTTCCTCACTCAAAGTCAGTTTACCCAGCCAAAACATGACTTTTCCAAATTGGAATATGCATCTCAGTCTCAAGTAGATCGAGACGATTCATCGTCATCCAGTAGTGTAAGGACTATGCTTATAATTATTCCAGTCATGTTTGTAATTTAACAATAATTTTTTTAATTGGTTCAGGACGATGATGACGATAAAAGTAAGAGTCATGATGAGGGAGGTAGTCAAGGACTGGATGACTTACGGTTTGAAGATGATGACGACGAGGGGACAATATTTAAGGTATTTTCTTGAATAATATGCTCTTGTAATCAACGTATATCAATAAAATGAGCGCTGTATTTGTACCTCTAGAAATTGCCAGAACATGCGTGCAAGGTAGATAACATAAGTCAAATTATTTTCAAATTTGTATATTATATAATTAGTGTTTAAATATTTTTTCAGTACTGCAGCGTCCATGACCCAGCTTGTGTCGTAATGTGTAATATTTGTAAAAAATGGTTTTGCAACAGTCGAGGTCATTCGTCTGGAGCTCACATTATAAGGTAAGGGGAAACAATACGATTTATTAATAATTTGTGCATACATGTAACATACATGGGTCCATCAAAATGTGTTAATTAAGAGGAAATATCAGTATCAGTGTTACTCGGTTAGTATAAAAAGTACATATAATACACGTATAGTATATTTAGTATATTTTATATTATGTTATATATTTTATATTAGGTTAGTATATTTTATACTAACCGAGTAACACTGATATTTCCTACATTTTGATGCACCCAAGTAGATTACAACTCCGTAAATTCTACAATTTAGTGTTATTTTGATGTTTTCTTATATTTTTACAGTCATCTTGTTCGTTCAAAGCACAAGGTAAGGCACCACTTTCTTTTATTTTTGAAAATATAGATGTAACAACAATTTGTATTTAATTCACAGGAAGTCTCCTTGCACAGAGATGGTGTAAGTTTGGATACATTAATTAACAATAATTATAAAAATTAGTGGTAGTAAGTAACTTGGAATGTATCTTGTTATAGCCACTTGGGGAAACTGTATTAGAGTGTTATTCTTGTGGTGTCAGAAATGTATTTGTTCTTGGATTTATTCCGGCGAAAAACGACTCCGTTGTGGTTCTTCTTTGTAGACAACCTTGTGCAACTCAAGCAACATTAAAGGACTTGAACTGGTAAAGCAAATTGACTTATGTTTGCTACTATAAATTATTATACGAAGTTGACAAATTTTTTTAATAGGGATCAAGATCAATGGAAACCATTGATAATCGATCGCAGTTTCATTAATTGGCTTGTGAAGACACCATCAGAAAAAGATTGCTCAAGGTCTCGACAAATATCTAGTGGTCAAATATTAAAACTTGAGGAACTATGGAAGATCAATCCTGAAGCTACTTTCGAAGATCTGGAGAAAAGGTGAGTTTTATTTATACTTGAATTTTTCAGAACCCGTTAGTTAACGGTAGAAGTAATGGATTACAATTAACGCGATTGGAACCATACAATACCCTCCCCTTATTTTCACGGAAATCTTAGATGGTTCTGTCGTTTTGTGGGTTGTTTTTTACTGTTGTTTTGTATTTTCGGCAAACTGGAAATTATAAATTATTTAAACGAATAAAAATACAACAAAAAACAAGTTGGCATGATAGAAAGAGGAGTGAAAGATATGTTGAACGAAGTCTAATAACTTTTTTTTTATTTTTCCTCATCTATTTAGAGAAGGAGTAGACGAGGAACCACAACATGTTTTACTTAGATACGAAGATGGCTTTCAGTACGAGTCAGTGTTTCGACCCCTCATTAAATTGGAAGCAGGCTATGACAAGAGATTGAAAGAATCCCAAACTCATGAAAACATTGATATCCGGTGGGATGTAGGCTTGAATAAACGAATAATAGCATACTTCGTTCTTCCCACTGGTGGCGATTCGGATCTACGTTTAATGGTAAGTGATAATGTAGAATTGAACAAATCATTTTAATTGACTGAATAACAGGTACCTTCTTAATGCGGGGGCAGGGTTCACATAAGTCATAATAATCACTGCACTACTGCACTTATTAACTCATCAATATTATTATGTTAACAGCAGGGGGATGAGTTGAAAATAAGGCACACAGGGACCCAGAACAAAGCATGGTCGGGGGAAGGAAATGTAATAAAAGTCCCAGATAACTACGGGGAAGAAATTGGAATTGAATTAAAGATGAGATCCAGTCATCAAGCGCCGACAGAACTTAACAACAAGGTATAAAAGTTTGAAACGTAAAAAAATATCATTTGCTAATTTTATTATTATTTAACAGTTTACTGTTGAGTTTGTGTGGAAATCTACATCATTCGACAGGATGTTAGCAGCATTGAATAAATTTGCCGTCGATGATAAAGCAGTATCATCATTTATTTACCATAGGTATGGGATGCACTATATCTCATTCGAGGTCATACTAGGGAGATCTTATTAATTAATGTGTAATGGGAAATTTTACAGACTCCTTGGGCACGACACGGAGGACCCACTCTTCCGACCAAAATTACCCACGAATTTTTCAGCAAAAAATTTACCTGAGCTAAACCGATCGCAGGTACACTTTTTGTAAAATATCATTTAATATTTCATTATAATGAACCTTCTTACTAGGCATTCGCAGTTAAACATGCGCTAACTAGGCCATTGTGTTTAATTCAAGGCCCGCCCGTAAGTAATAATTGAGTATTTTATTTTATCTACTTATGTATTATGCATTATTTTATTGTTTTTTATTATTTTCTGCGCCTCAGGGAACTGGTAAAACGGTAAGTATAACTATCAGTTTATTCGGGTTGGGTTGGGACAATTGCATACTGAAACCGTAAGTTGTAAACCGCAGGTCACATCCGCGTCTATAGTTTATCATCTTGCAAAAATCAATGGCGGTCCTGTCCTAGTCTGTGCTCCATCGAATACAGGTAATGTTACGATAAATATCACATTGTGCGAAATTTGTATTTTAATGCTTTTTCCTTTCAGCTGTGGATCAGTTAACTGAGAAAATTCACCAAACTGGATTAAAGGTTGTCAGACTATGTGCAAAGTCGAGAGAAGGACTTGATTCGTCTGTCGCGTTTTTGTCACTACACAACCAGATACGGGAATTAAGCAAAGAAGTGAGCACAGAGCTTTCCAAACTGCAACAATTGAAAGACGAAACTGGGGAACTTTCAATGTCCGATGAGCGGAGATATATAGCATTGAAGAAAAAGGTCGAGAAAGAAATATTAGAAGCCGCTGACGTTATCTGTTGCACTTGCATTTCTGCTGGTATTTAACTCGTTTTTTAAACTGGGTAAAACATAAATTTATTTTGATTATTTTCTAGGCGATCCGAGACTAAATCGACTCAAATTCAACTCCATACTGATTGATGAGTGTATGCAGTCGACAGAGCCAGAATGCATGGTCCCAGTTGTTTTAGGAGCGAAACAGGTAAAAATCATAGAGACTAACTATTAAAAAGAAAAAGAGGGTACTTTCTACAAAATTGAATCAATGACCGACACATTCTATAAGCGTTTGTCAAAGACTAAATTGGAAATATAAACAAGTATTCCTGTGTACCTCTGCGTGTCCCAGTATTTGTTGACCATTGCCAGTTATGCATAAAGTTGCATACAATTTAGATAACACTGCTGCTTTCTGTGAGATGTTAATTAAAATTTAGCATGGGAAATCCCCCTTGTGCATGACCTCGTCTATTAAGACAAGTTGATTCAGTTTAGAGTCAATGCAATTTGCAAATCAACCGACATATATTGATTACATATGTAACTAAAATATATGCAGCTATATATACAATTATCCAAGTTCATGTATATATTTATCTTTTCAGCTAATTTTAGTTGGTGACCATTGTCAATTGGGGCCTGTAGTCATGTGCAAACCTGCTGCGAAGGCAGGTTTATCACAGTCCCTTTTTGAAAGACTAGTAGTATTGGGTATTCGCCCGTTGTAAGTATAATATATTAACTATAACATGCAAATTGCAAATGTGTAGTAGTTAGTATAAATATCGTTTACCTATCAGTCGGCTTGATGTTCAATATCGAATGCACCCAGCTCTAGCAAAATTCCCATCCAATTTCTTCTATGAAGGTAAGTGAAACATGATTATTTAAGCAATTTTCACAACCATTTTAAAGCAAGTTTTTCAACACAAATTTCAAAACTTAATCCTACATCTTCTAAACAAATTTGAAAAAGAAAAGTGACCGAGCATTGACCCGGACTGTTTTTCAGGTTCCTTACAAAATGGGGTTGGAACTAAAGAAAGGACTTTGTTAATCGATTTTCCATGGCCAATGCCGGATAAGCCCATCATGTTTTACGTGTGTCAAGGGCTTGAAGAAATTGCAGGATCTGGAACATCGTACCTGAATAGAACAGAAGCTGCACACGTAGAAAGAGTTATGACACGCTTGTTGAAAGCTGGCATTCGCCCGGATCAAATAGGATGCATCACTCCTTATGAAGGGTATTAACCAAATATAGTTGGAGATGAACTTGTTTTAATACGTTTATTTTAAATCTCCAGTCAACGTGCTTACGTTGTTCAGTATATGCAAACTCAGGGAACTTTGAACACAAAGCTGTACTTGGGGTAAGTTAAGTGATTTAATTAAATTTAATTACATAAGGAACAAACTGATACATTTTAATTTTCAGTATTGAAGTTGCCAGCGTAGATTGTTTTCAAGGTTAGTTTAAGACTTTGCGTAACTGGTTAAATCGTATTTTTATGTATTTCAGTGTTTAACTATTTAATATTAAATGTTTCCAATTAGGACGAGAAAAAGAGTTTATAATTCTGAGCTGTGTTAGATCCAACGATCAACAGGGAATTGGATTTTTAAGTGACCCCAGGCGGCTTAACGTGGCATTAACAAGAGCTAAATATGGATTGATTATTGTCGGAAATCCCAAAGTTCTGGCAAAACATCAGGTAATCAACAGATTTAACAGATAATGTGCATAAATGAATGGGGTTTGGTTTCCTCCTTTACTATTTCAATCGCCCGTGTCGAATTCCTTGATTTTTTAATTTAGCTATTTATTTATTACTTTATTTGAATTTTTACAGCTGTGGAATAATCTGATCCATTATTGTATTGATCTTCGAACTTTGGTACGTTACTTATTGCAGAGAAACCAACAACTCCTTATTCTGTAATATACCAGTAGTCGCAGCCTAACGGTCCTTTTTTTCTTTTAGGTTGAAGGGCCATTGAATGGCCTTAGAGAATGTAGTATGACATTCCCTAAACCTAAGCCAATGATAAACGGTAATTTGAACTTATGTAAATATAAAGTTGTATATTTTTCACATTCCATGCTGACATTCTAGCTGTAAATCCTGGAGCTCATTTCATGCAAACTAATATCTATGACGCTCGTGAAGTAATGCATCCCCCACTTCCCATGCATGTTCCCCCTGGACCAATAAATTATGCTCCAATGCCTGCTTATTACAACAATGACCGAATGCCTGATGAGGATGTCCCAGAAAGTTATATTAGGTATGCAAGTACATGTTGGAGTAAATCAATAAGAATAATTCTTTACTTCTCTCTTCCAGAGCTCTCAATGAGCAATTTGGAATGATGAATGTTCAACGTCACACTCAATTTGGAAGTAACGGACCCGTGCCATATGGAATGTTTTTAAGGTTGGTTTAACTATCTAAGCATGCGCTATGTTACTTTTAGATTAGAAAATATACAATAATAATTTTATCTTAATTTCATTCAGGAATATGGCTCACATTCCGCCTCGATTTTTCAATCAACCATATCAACAAAATCCAGACCAACCAATGGGAAGAGGAAATCCGAATGGAATTCCCCAGAGAAATTCGGACAGAAGAAATGATATTCCAATGCAACCACGCAATTCAGACACGCAAATGCATTATAATAGCAGAGGTGGTCCGCAAATGTCTAATTACCAACACAATCCTCATCGAGGCTACAATGGTGAGATGGCTAGTCAACTAAGTCAGGTAGGTACCACCAATAAAGTGAAATAAATTAATTTATCGACCTGTTGATTGAGGAAATATTATGAAATGTTTGATTTTAGCCGGCTATGTTGTCCCAAGCGTTTGGATTTTCACAAAGAGACGCTCCATCTCAGTCACAGCGATTAGGGTCCCAACCAATGACTCAACCTGGCCGTGGGGTACTTAGTTTTAGCGCTTTATGTTTTTTTGGGTTTTAACAAGTTGTTATTCAATTCTCAGAACATGGGGATGTCGCAATTCCAAATGATGTCTCAACAAGATTTCCCAGATGATTTTGGAGAATTTCACTCACAGGCTGACCCATCCAACGATGAAATTGGAAATCGTTTGAGGAGGGATCGCGATAACTCCAACCCGCCGAGAGGCAAGCAGTATCACGGTCCTGGTAGTTCACAGTCGCAGTCTTTCCAGTTTTCACAGGTAAGTGAAAATGCATAGTCATATGAATGACATATGATTACAGATACATAATTCATTATGTTGGTTTATAGCCATACTGATCCTAAAGACGGTATTCGGACGAACGGACTCAACTCAGGCACTTTGAACTGCGCCACAGCAAAATGACAGAACACAGAACCTCAACTCGAATGTTCAGATACGAACAAAACTGTTGTTTTGTCAATCGTTGTGGCAATCGTGGTCAAGCGGATGACAGAAAGCATTGTTAATCAACTTTACATTTCCATCAATTGTTTCCAATCAATCCCACTCTGCTAATGAGACATCAAGCAAGCATCGTGAGCTGTTTTGGAAATTGATCAATTTATCAGAAATTGTCCTCAATAAACAAAAGCAATCCCAGAAGACATCGGTTAGATTGAATTTAATATTCTTGGAACGATCTTCTGTACATTTACGTCCATGTATGTTTATATGACCAAACATTTTTTTTCTGAATTATTCTTTCACTTCTTATGTATTGCGTAGTTCATATAATTTTGAAGCAGATAATAAATTTTCAGTGATTCACTTTATGTGTTATCACTAATTAAATTAACTGAGTATTCATTGTTTATGGGAGATGCATTCAACACAAGGGTTTTTCATACAGAATTTACTAAAGCTGGGTACTATATATATGCTATAACAATTTGTTTTTATATATCAACAATAAGGTAAAAGGTAAACTACTTGAACTTAATAATATCTGACTTGACTTACTGTGCAAAAACAATATGAGATTCTTCAAAACAAAGTGAAGGTTTATTAAATAAGCCCCAAGATGCTTCATCATCTGTGTAGTAAGGTATCTGTAATTCACTTGTAGAACAGTAGAAAATAGGGTTGTGAAGCGACCGCACTTGTAAATCTTTATGGAAGCATACGCTATGTATCTGTATTTAAATCTTCTACAGGTTTGTTGCGAACGAAATCAACTTGCACCCTCTTGCAACTTGTCAGTTTATAAAACAGCACTAGACCAGTCACAACTACACCGCTACAAGGAAAAGTCGTCATTTCATTCCATTGTTGAGTTTGCAGTCTCATCTTGCATTATCCCAAACTGTTCATAATATACAAACTTAAGTTTCATGAAAACTTGTTATCCGTCGTGTGGTATCATATTAATCTCAAATCTTCGATAATTTGTAACTGTCCAAAATACATACTTCTCACCTCTGAGCAGTGCGGACTACCTGTAAATTTTAATTAAAAAATAAGCACCTTTTTAAACGTGTTGTGCGTCGTCTCATCCCGTCTTTATAGATAAACGTGAATCCAAATCGAGACAAAGCACGGAGATAAAAGTAAAATTAAAGAATCAAGCTGGTTTCCTCCCTAATTTGTGTTGGTGGGATATGTTCAAGTCATAACTGATTTAATTGTGAGTCGATGAAGTTGTTCATCCAGTTTTCAATCCTACGAAACAACAATAGCAGAACGCATCTTCCGTCATTTATGAACTAACATCATATACAGATAGACAGAGTACAAAGTACAGCGCAACAAAGCAAAGGTAGTGTGGTCAAGAAATAATAGGATGTGTACTGAATTTTAAAGCATGACTTGAGCCAACAGGAAGAGAATACAAAAGTGCTTATGCACATTTTTATCAAGCGTTTTAAAACAAACTAAAATTTTCACCAACCAACCTCCACTAATTAATTAGTTGGTAATAAATATTGCTAAGATTGAGTGCCGTTCCCACATATATATTTAGTGTAGTACAACAATGAATTGATTACGGAAAGGGAAATTATTCGACCAGCCAGTGAATGGAGTATATAAAAAAAACCAAAACTACCGAAACCATAAAATTAACTTATCCACCAGTTCTTTGTGGTGGAATATATAAAAATTAAATTCCCGTTTTCACTGCCAAATTCGGATGCGATTTGATTTAAAGTGAGAATGAACCTTACGAGTGATTTATCTCATCTCATACACAAACATAGAACTTGAACT
>JAQFZJ010001421.1:0-10653 GCA_034695645.1 Folsomia fimetaria
TAAATAAATAAAAGCATATACATACCGCAAATCTGTTGACAAGTGCCGTCTTCCCTGAAGATGCATCTCCAACCGTTGTAATCAACAGTTTCCTTGGACTAGTACATCAAATTCAATTGTTAATCAAAAATCGAAATCAACTTAATTTGCTTGCTTACATTATGGTTGGATCAATCCCAAAAATAGTGCGAAGGCTTCCAGCCACCACATATCTCCTGCAAGTTGGGCAAGCTTGTCTCCTTGTCAAGCTCTCTTGAATGCAACTATTGTGGTAAGTGTGACCACATTCGGTTACCACGATTGTTTCGTTGGGCTTATCTACAAGAATTTTAACATTATTATTACTTACATTTGCTATAAACAAACATTCTAATTAGTTCATTTTATTACCAGAATAAAATTCCTCACAAATGCAGCATTCAAACTGTGCAGACATTTGTAATTCAAGCAAGGTTTAAACTCCAGACTAAATTTGTTCTAAGAGAAAATGTCAACTAGTTGCTTGGAATGATTACGTGAATGGAGTGAGCAATAATATAAAGAAGTTATGTAGGATGGACCGAAGGGTCAATAGCAAAAATGGAGTAAAGTGGTTCCAGCCCTTGGAATTGTTGAGGTTTAGTCCCTAAAGTTATTTTTGAACAAAAAGGGTCCGTTTAATTCTGTACAGAATTAGAGCTGGATAAATGGATTGGAATAAATGCAGTTCAAGTGAAGTAAATAAAGTGAGAGAATACACGGTACTGGTGGTGGTGATCCACCACCAGTACCATCAGCGCGAGCAAGCGTCTCACTCGCCCCATGACTTTGCATTCCATACCAAACAGCAGGGTTTGGTATGGAATGAACCTGTGTATGTTTGTCTCTTTGAGTCGGTTAGCATTGTGGGAATGGAATAGAAAGGTGTATGGTGTATGTCCATTAACACAATCTTTATGAAAAGATGAAAACTTTAAACAAGGATTGAAATAAGTAATAAATAACCAAATGGTTTTTGTCACTTAAATAGCTTCGTAGTAGAAGAAACTAGTAAAAACTGGAATGATGACAAGAATTTTAATCAGATCAGGAGATACTTAGTCATTGTCATTGTGTGATTGTGATACTCAATTGTAGTACTATCCTATCCTGTTATGTTACGTTAAGGATGACTAACCCTTAATGCTTTGTATGTATATAACGTAATCATACTATCTTCCGAAGAACGCATTCGGATTATATTCCGAAGATTGGAAAGCACAGTACACAAAGTTGAGGTTAATTATATTGCAGCTATGCATGTAGATATTATGGGATATTCATGAATTATGTATCATACGAATTATGAGCTATGTATGACTTATTGCTTGTTATTGTGGATGTAGTTGATTAAAATGAAACTGATTTTAACAGTGTCCATTGCATATACGTCGCCCTTGATAATTTTATTGAATCGAGCATGCACCAATCATTCTCTTTAATATATTTAAAGCATTTAATCGGTACAACTAAATTTGTTAAATGTTTAATAATTTGTTTGTAGGTTGTTCCTCGATTCATTTAATCCTTAAAACCAAGTTATTTCTGCAATATTTTGTCCTCTTCCACTAACATCAAATCCAACCGAACTTTTTTCATTTTCCAAAAATACTTTCCATCGCAATTCCCCACATTCGCTTGAATGTCCCACATCCCCGTCGTGCTTTCTTGTAGACATTGATCATAAAAAATTGTCAACCTGCAAGCCAACTTGCCCCAACCACATTTCGTCTTCCACTTTTGCCCCGTTCTCCGCCAATCGCATGGCGCCAAGTAAACTGAATTCATTCTTGATTCCAAACATAGTGCTGGCTCAGATAAGAATGCAAGGATAGTGCTGGTCTTATCCGTGTTGTGACCTATGACCAAAGTTTGTTCGGCATGTTGATCACAAGAGTCAATGTATACTGTGTGTTCCACATTTCCGGCATGGCTTAAGCACTTATCGGTACCCCTAAGCGATAAGATGGCAGGGATGACTTCTCGATAAGTTTGCCCTTTGCAATACTGTACTATATTAATAACAGTTAAGATGATGAACAACGAGTGTGTGTGAACAAGGGTCGTTTTAAGAATGAGATTTTCATTCTCTTAAGTTAAGAGTCTTAACTGGAGTACTGGTTTTGACAATATTATCAAAAACTGATAACCCCAATAAACCGCGTCATGCTGGCTCAATAACAATTTTATTTGCACTAATGGAAGTGAATGTTTCGGGTATCTCACTATAGAGAATGGTATTGAATGTAACCAAATGTACGCACCCCAACCAAAGTTATGCATGTTTATCGCATTTCGCAGCTGGATGTAAGGGAAGTTATACCAATTAGTGTAACTAAATTAGTGATCAATTTCATCCTTACCCTTCTTGAAATAGGATAAGATTGTGCTTATGCACAATTACAATACAAACATATTGCAATTCATTTAAGCAACATTGCAGACTATGCTAAAGTAATAATAAAGTAATAATGTACTAAATAAAATTGTTTGGTTCTCGAAAATATTTAATTTCAACAAGGTGGCTCTCGTCTCTTCCATTTCCAGAAATAATAATTTAAGTTTTTTAACAGCAAAGTCTAGTACTGTAATATTTGCAATTTTAAAGAGTTTCTGCAACAAAATATTTGTTCAATGTTATGAAACGTCTAGCCTTAGGTAATTTATCATACATTTTCTACGTATTTGCATAGCTTGACTGAGTGACTTCTATATCAGCTCTTATCATAAAGGTTTTATTGCTAGTTACGTCAATTGCTTCGGATTCGCTTGATTGAAATATTCCATCCAACCCTACAATAAGGTAAGATACATCCTATGTCATGTACTGTTCGTATCTGTAATAGATAGCGATATGACGCTGATGATGAAGTGCAATTAATCATATCAAAAGACTATCAATTCAGAGATAACCACTTTTTGCACACCTCGCAATTGCCATCGAATACCTTTCAGTGCTTTATTTCACTTAAAAAAACAGCACAAAATAATTTATATACCTATACTATCCATCATTTTTTGGAATATTATAAAAATGCTTTCAACATACTTCCACAATTTGTTGCTGTTCCTAGTTTTGTTGTTTAGTTTCTCAAGAGTTCATGGACAAAGTAGCTATTGTAAAGTGTAAGGCTGGTATTGCTATTTAAATTTGATACGATTCTTGTTTAACATAAAATGTTTACTCCAAAAGTGACTGCCAGCAGTTCCAGTACCTTAACCCGCAAAAGTATTCAGACTGCATGAATGCCAAGGAGGATTGCGGGTATTGCTGTTCTTATTAATATGTGTAATAATTGTGCAAAAAAATGCAAAAATGTATTGATTTCCATAATCATTTTTGCGCAGATTAGACTCGGATCAGATTACAGGATTTATTATCATATGCGGGGCTGTTGCATTATTATTAGTGTGCATTTGTATTGGATGTTGTTGCCGATCTTTAGGTTAGACCAAGATTTGTTATAGCATATCATAGCATAGTACTAATTAATTTCGGTTATTATTTAATCATTTATAACGCAGAAAGTAAACGAATGCTAACGGGAAGGCTTTTTCCACCCACAAACTCATGGCAGAGACCAATTCAGGATTACTCACATAATAATAACCGTTTCGATTCTCCTCCAGATTACGCATACACCATTTATGGTGCTCATGAAGAAGAACGTAATAACAAGGATATCTCAAAATGTTCTTATCGTTCAGTTAAAGAAATATTAACATAAATTTTACTTCCAGTGCCACCACCACCATATGAATGTGTCACTACTGGATATCCTGGAAAAAGCTAACTAGTTTATTTTATCATTCATATGAACAAATCATTCAAATTTATTAGTCAACCTTTAATCCTTTTTGTTATAAGTATAAAACGTATAATAAATGTATTTATTAATACCCAATTCCGTGTATAAATATAAATACATATATACCCATAAGTTCCTTTTCATTTTCCCTCTGCCTGTCATGATTCTTCTCCCTCAATATACAATGCACATTATATACTTTATTTATGCCTTAACATTACGTGATAAGAGTGGAAGGAAACAACGGACAACCTTTCCAAATCAATCCATATCCACAAGTAAAAGCATTACAATCATACTTATATCAGTTCCACCACTACCACTCTATGATAGCTGGAAATCTTTGAACAAGTTTAATTATATATTATATTATTTATAAGAGAAAACCCTGAGTTAGGGATCGACTTATTGTCGTCTCGTCGTGCAATTTCATGTAATAACCCAAAAATAAAAGGATTAGCTTCCTCTCCGCTTCTCCTTATCCCATGTATGTCAATCTCACTCCGAACTCTTGTCTTAACGTTGTGTGATAAAGAGGAAAGCAACCTTTTCATGTTCATGATTAGCACCATTTATTCTTCTCCAGTCCACTTGACTTCACAATTACCTTCCAACCCAACGAAGTTGATATTACTTCCAAACCTTACAATTTAAAATATTAATTACTTTGAATTGAATTGATTGATTAAAATTTAAAATATTTTAATTACTTCTACAATAATTAAAACTAATCGTCGCCATGGAGCAACATTCCCCCATCGAGAACCATCAAACAATTCCCGTCGTGATAGAATCCCCAACCGGTATCATTTACACATCAATTCCACGTAATCTTCTCATTCCTACAAATCCAGAATTTAATCATCTCGCACAATCAGTTGAAGATTTGTATTTATATCATGGCTACGGATCAACTCCACCCAGCACGCTTCAACTCAGCAATCCCGCCAAACCTGTCCAGTATGTTCCTGGCAGTGAGATATTCTCACATCTAGAAAAACAAGAAGGTGGCGACCATATAGTGTGGGATCTTGTCCCACTAAGCTATTATTATTCAAATGATTTACCAATTTCAAACGGTTTTGATTCCCGCCCTTTAACAAATCGACCAGCGGGCGAATTGTGGCGAGAAAATCATCCCCACCCCTTAACTCCACCCATCACCCCGAAACCAGACCCACAACACGTCAATTGTTCCGCTGTTCCCCTGGAATGCAAATTTATTCAAATTGGTACGTTTGAATGTAAACCACCAATTGGGGAGATATCTCTTGGCGCGATTTTTTGCAACGATGGAATTAGCTTCATGATCCAACATCGACGCCACGGTAAACTAAATCTATATTTGCACAGTTGCAAATAATTATAACGATTAATAATTTGCAAAATTTCTTGATTTGTAGAAAATATCGGAGTAAATTGTTACCTGCCAAAAGAAGCGATCCGTCTCGTTGAGAAGGCTGATTTTGGTTATGCGATGCCTGTTATGTTCATTTTCATTCATCTCAAAAGTGACAAAGAAATTAATGACATTCGAAATTTCTTGGGATTTAGTGACGATCCAAAAAGTTTGGATTATCATTATCATCCAAACAAAGGGGGTAATAAGAAGAATAAGTTTTATGATCTTATTTTGTAATTCAACTTTATTTATACTTTTTGTATACATAGGCCTTGGTCAGACCCGAATTGCGTTCGTTTTTAAAAAGGAAAGTTTCCAGAGCTCAAACATTTCAGAAATAATATCCAGTATTCCATTCAGAAATCTTGAGCGTGAGGAAACCATCTTAATGCTGACTGAGTGTTTACAGGCCATTCAAAAATTGAGAAGTGGCAGCAGCGCGATAAATGAATGAAATAAATCCCGATGTGTCTGTTTTGTTTTGGTTTATGATTAGAAAATGTGGAAATTTAAATATATGTACAAACTTGAAAATGGTTAAATAGCGTAGGAAAGTATATAATCGCTTCTAGATTTTAAAATTTTGCAAAAATAATATTGCATAACTTATGCAATAGATATTAAATAATAACTTATTATGTAGCATAAGTTTATAATAAAAATGCATAATAATTAGAATTGTTAAGATGTGCAATAATGAATTTACGATTTGTAATTTCGAAGGGCACGCATGACCATAAGTTATGGTCCATAACAGATTTACTATACTATCTATGGAATTTTTATATATTTACATATCCTGTGATTGAGAAGACAAATATTTTAGATTTTGTTGGACTGGATGATTTGATTAGATAGTAATCAAACCAAATCAGTCTATAAATAGGAGGATCACATTTGATATTAAAAGCTGAATATGTGTATATACCTAATTAATAATTACATGTAAATCGTTATATGCATTTTATGTATTTCTTGATCAATAAATCTTATATAACGCTTTACAATCGTTCATAATTTGCATATTGCTACAATCCGGTTCATTTTATAACAAGTTCACGCAGTCTGTTGGAAGCGAAATGAGTAAGGCGAACCACTATAATGTGTATAATAACACTATATTTATAGGGGTTAAATTTGTGAGTAGAGAGTAGCCCACATAAATGAAGTCTATAATACATATGGCGTGAGTGCGAGACTCACCTTCTTCCACTCCTGCTCAGCTGAAATAGAACGTAAACAAATACATAATTTTTCTAAATAAATTACGAGAAGTTTACGTAAGTTATAAATTCATAATTCTGAATTCAGAGCAGATTCGTATAAAAGCAATAAATTCAATTTATTTATCATTCAATGCAAACGTAAATTTTCACTTTTTTGATTTAATTAGTATTTTGTCTCGTTTTGAATTCAATAGCAACAACATCTTCCACCTCGGTTTGAAATAAATAAACATAGCGATGGAAGAGCTACTCCAACGAGTGGGGAATTTAGAAGTGATGATTGCTAAGTTGGTTAAATGGACAAATTTTGAAGAAGGTAATTTCGGAATTTGAATATTCAGCTTGTATTACGTAATGCTTTTTAATATTAATAATTAGTAATTGATTGATTTTATAGATACAGACAACCCTATCCCTTCAAATAACAACGGTGCAATCTTAAATAATGATAATATTGAAATTAAACTCGAGATGGAGAGGGAAAATGACGATTATTCAGTCATATACACACTTCCATCATCCTGTGAAGAAGTAGGTGGTCCCCAGATGGACATGGGGGAAAGAAGGAGGAGACATGGATTATCTGGTAACGATAAGCACCGCCGCCAACAAATTCCATTCGATCCACTCGCCGACATTCCTGAACATTCGTCGTCATCTTCAAATATGGCTAGTAGTTCCTCCTTGGTAACACATTGTATAGTAACTAAAATTAGTATGTTTTGTACAAATAATAACTGGAACCAGTTTTTCCAGCTCCGATCAGAGTTAGCAAGGAGCAGTACAAAACGCGCTGCGCTACTGAAGCCGAAGCGGACTGTTCATAACGAAACTAACGTGGAGAATAATGAAGGCGATGACGACCCGTACGGCATTCATAAATGCACCATCTGTTCAAAAATATTTCATCGAAAATATAACCTCGTCAGACATCTACGGACCCATCGAACCGAAAGATTTCTATGTTCCGTGTGTAAAACCGAATTCCGAACACAAATAAGACTGCGCCAACATTTACAAGTACACGAGCGGGACGCGGAGGAGTGCGGTGGTAGTCGCAAATTTAAATTATCCTGCCACCTCTGCGATAAGAAGTTTACTTACAAACAAAGTCTAGAATTCCATGCCAATTATCACGCTCAGTTGGAGCAAAAACCTCATTCTTGCGAAAAGTGCGAATTGCGATTTAGAACGATGAACCATTTGCAACTTCATTTGGACCAGACTTCCTGTTTAAAAGGTGGACGAACTTTTCCTTGCTTGTATTGCGAAAAAGGTTTTACAAGGTACAAATTAGATTTATTCGCTTTAAGTCATTTTTGCCATTTTCAGGTAAATATAATATATGTAGTTTGTTTTATTGCAGAAAATATAACCTAATTCGTCATGAGCTTTCGCACACTCAAGGTCGCTGGAAACCAAAAGATGGAGGGATGCCAATTCCGAATCCATTTATTTTGGCGGAACGGGAAAGAGAATTAGCAGAAAATAAGAATCAACCCCAAAGTAATAATAGTGGAGAAGGAGATAATTCTAATAGTATGAATAATATAGAGGATTCAGTGGAAGGATGGACTGATGAGGACGACGAAGATGATGAAATGGAGTTGGGAAGAAATGGGGAAATTATTTATCCAGATTCTGACAATGTTAGTGAAGTTAAGGTTGAGGGAAGTGATGATTGTTAGAGAAAATATCGTTTCATGTTATTTCAGAGTTGGTTGTACTCTGCTATTAAATATTTAATAAAGTGAAGTGAATAGATTTTTGTAAAATAATATTCATTTTATAACATTGTATGATTTTTACAATTTGTGCAAATTTGAAGACAATGTTGGAATTTTATTTTCAACCTTTTAAGTTTGTATATACCAATTTGTTTTACTCTCCAGCACTTGGCCAAAGCGCCATAAAATCCGTACAATTATACACTTTAAAGCCATACGTGGTGACGACAACAGGGGTCGGATCATTTGCAAATATTTATCCCACTCTTTATCCACTTATTCGGATTAAGATTAAGAACTGTGAAATTTTAAGTCAATTTATCTGCATCCAGTCTGCTCAATCGCCCTCCCTCATAATACGGCCGGCAGTATGTATAAGCCCGAGTAGTTTTGGCGTATTTAATTAGTGTGAAGTTGGCCAATCCAATTCTATTGGATGGGATAATAGTTGCAGTTCGATAGTTAGCAGTCAAGTGGGAAAAATTATATTTGTACTAAAAAAGTTTGAATTTCAAAAATCTCACATCCACCCGAAAATCTAAAGTTTCCCCAGTAACGCACAGATCTTAATTTACACAAAAAATGCAATACTACACAAATATTGTTTAGCAGGTTGGAAAACTTTGAAAATTATTTTCTCCAAAACCGTATTGCAGACTTGGGATCTGAATATTGTTTTGGACAGCCCTGACCCCAAGGGTCATGACTCGCAAAGATTGATTTCAACAGGGTTAGAGACAACAGGAATTGGGATGATCAATGGTTTGGATGGTTCCAGCAATGCTTGTGGCTGAACACGTCCTCCGTGAGGTAAAATATGGCTTACTGAGGTGATGATTCGCTTGATGGGGGACATTACTGGCGGAGGATCTTGTCGGAGGAACGGTAACGGATTGGAGTTTGTAGTACGTCGTAAGCATTTCGTATTGTGCGACGCCTTCTTAACGCAGCGCTAGGATGTTCTTGATCTTGACCTTGAGGACCGTAGGCTCCGTTTTGAGGGTGAATATGATCCCATACTCCTTCGTTGCCGACCTACTTCTAAACATTTTACAAACATGTATAATATATTAGTCAATTACCCACATACAATTTACCAACAAGACTCGAATCAATTCAACACTAACCGAAAGGTTTCGTCGACAATGTTAATACCTACACATTAAGGGGGAACCAATTTCATTATTACATGACATTAAATATTGTCATTTTGTGTGAACTTCATTTAAAATTTACATGACTTGGCAAAAGCAAATAAGCGCGGTGAATGTGGTAACCACATCAATATGTCCGTGTATGCAGTAGTGGACTACAACGCAATCAAAATGCGAAACATGACAAAATTATTTATAAAGTGGTGTGGTTGATACAAAACATTGTCTGTGGCTTATGAAATGCAGTACAGACTGGTGACAATTTGAATAATTATTCAAAAGTAAAAAAAATCAATCTGAATTAGGTACCGTCGTAAAATACAGCTTCCCTCATTGATTACAATACAATTAACCTCAACTTTGTTTTGATATATTTAAATTACCACATGTCATCGTCATTATTTGCCAAACAAACCAAACACACAATCACACAATAATGCACAATGTTGATGTTAAATGGGCCCCTCAATCTTTTCACACCCAGACACAGACATATATCTATCACTCTGTTATTCAACAGAGTGATAAGATTCAACAGAGTGATAAGATAGATTTATGTAAGCATATGCGATTGTAATTATTCGAAATTTTTCTTTCTGACCGTCAAACGTAACTAGCTTTCTTTAAAGCAAGCTTGATGTAATAAACAAACAAACAAACAAACAGCTTCAACTCTTTAAATGTTGACCTGGTCTCTTTATCTTGCATGAGAAAATACAAATCTAATGAAAAATCATGTACTCAGCCTGTAGCATCATCCTCATCCTCAAATACTTTTTCCTCCAAATTCATCAATGCCATCGGCACATCATCATCACCATCATCCTTGTGCAAATCAAGTATTTCTTATAGGCCGAGATTAACATATGTTGATATTCATTACATAAGTGAAGTGCCAAATAAATCCGATCTTCAAAAAACCTAACGATCACAGTCAATATAAGATTCCATATACGAGGAGTATGAAATGAGTTTTAAACGAATGCAATGTTGTTGTATTGTTTTGTTTTATAGTATGAACGTGAAGGGTAATGAATGATGATGGCGTTTAACGCTTATGTATACTACACAATTCTAGTGTGAAGAATAATAATAACATGCACTGTACATTGCAATGGATTGGTTTTTGCTGTTTGGTATAGTCAAGTAGTTAGTGACTCTGACTGAAAACAGCAGATTTTTACTATTCGTCATCCTTATTAAGGGGTGAAACCCCTTTATGATTTTGCTCTGTCTGTCTGTCCGTCCGTCCGTCCGTCTGTCTGTTGGTGCTCTAGCTCTTGAACGGTTTGACGCAGGGACTTGAAATTTGGTCCA